>WION01000166.1:0-114569 GCA_015039365.1 Amanita rubescens
TTTCGAGCACGCTCGCCTGTGACCGGGAATTATCACTATGAAACGAGGGTAATAATGGAAAGAATTACTCACGCCGGGATACGTGCTCCCTAACGGAAGGGTCAAGGTCTAGCAACCGATTTTTATCTTCTGTTGCAGGGGCTCCGGGCAGGACCCCTTGCGGACCAGGAACATAGATATCACTCATGTTATGTGGTTTGAAACTACATGTCGTGTTGTGACGCTTGACAGTCCTCGGCGCTGCTGCCTCGTAGGGACATCCTAGATGCATACTTGCATTTATAAGGTTAAGATCAAAGTGAGCGTTCACATGATCTTTATGTTGCTGTCTCAGTCTAGTACGTGATCAGTGAAAGGAAACGAACACTGCAGGTTGTGCTGCGAAGTGAACTCAGCACACAAGGCAGGTGTGTCAGCCGAGTCCGCCTTTCGGCGTCGCCCTGCTCTCATTGGGGAGATAAGGTCGTGTGGGCAGAAGGGGTTGAAGAAGAAACCCGATTCTCGCTCAGGTCCGCCTCCATCATCTATGAGAGTTTAGCACGCCATCACCCGATCCAGAGGCATCTAAAAGATCACTTACGTGGAGGGGCGTTTAATTCGTATGGTTCATTGGTCCCATTAAAATATCCATGTGACTCGTCGCGCCCCATTCACTGGGTACGCCCTGTCAGCCTTTGTGAGATCCATACAAAGCAAAATAAGACGCCACTTACGTGGAGGGGTGCCGGGTTTGATTCGTATGGTTCTTCGGTCTCAACTATTAAACGATCCATATAACTCGTCGCGCCCCATTCACTGGGTACGCCCTGTCAGCCTTTGTGAGATTCATACAAAGTAAAAATCGTGGAGGAGATTACTTACACCAGAAATCAGAGTATCCCCGTCTGAAGACTCGATGTCTTCACTTCTCCAGTCGCTCGGCGCTAGTAGGACCAGAAATTGTTTATCTATCAGAATTTAGCGTGCCATCATAGCTGTACAGATACCTTCCCAGGTTACATCAAAGCTTGACAACGATGGCTCTGTAGTGTCGTCCATAAAAATCCCGGCCGTCCTGACATGCTATCATATTTTCACGTTTTAAACCTGAACCGAAGGTAAAACAAACCGATGATGGGATGAGAGGCATCGAAGTCATACTGCATAAAAACATTTTAGACTCCATGGCCTTAAATAAAATTTCATCTTGCCTGTGATTTTGAGTCTAATTCTATGCTGTTAAATTAAGGTGTATGATAGATCAAATAGAGGTAAAGATCACCAGAGAGCAGACTTACCTGATTAGAACAACGCTCTCTGCAGAGAATGTAATAAGTATTCTGGTCATAAACGATAATAGGATCCATTACCATACTCGTCAACCATTGCCTTGTAAGAACGTTTGACGTTCTCTAGTAAGCCATCGATATTAGGATTTAAAGGGTCTTCCATAAATCCTACAGCGGACTCGGTTATTCCGTCGTCCGTTACCCAGAAAGGCACATGCTTACACTTGGCAACTGATCGCACCATACACTATCATGCACGAGTGCTACACTGGCCTCTGGTTTCTGTTTTAACCAGGTCATTAACCCGTGTTCTGAATCATGAGTGATATCTCACCAAGTGCAGAAGCATAACATTAATTGGATCGGAAGGGTGAAGCTGATGTTACGAGTTCAATCATTGAGGCAGCTCGAGAATAGGCAATACGCACGGGAGCTGTTTCCCTGAGAACTTCTTCCAGTATGACATTTCCGAGCCACGGCCCTTGCGTCTGCAAAGGCATGATTGCATTTAGTCTTACATTTTGACTAGGACCCGATGCATTGCGGCTGCCGCTAGCGTTTTGACGAAACGAATCGGTTTGGCCACCCGAAGTCTGGTGGCTTGATGATCGGATGATTGTGCTTGTAAACGCTGTGTAGGAAGACTCTCCGTCCTGGCATCTCACATCAATTGCGCCATTCAGCTCATCCCATATATCCGGCCGAAGCATGATTTTGAAGCCGCGCAAGAAAACGCACTGATTTGGTTCGCCATCATCGGAAAGAATTATGTCCGTTGGTTTTCGGTCCTACACTCGCAACTACCTTGCCCCGGTCAAGTTCCCATTGACACGATCCTCTGTCGAAAATGAGGCGATGGTCATTGTTCGCTGTCGGGTTTGCATAGAAGACTGAAATACCCCAGTTCATAGACTTGGTACATTCTGTGACAAGATAAAGGGACCCATTGGAGATATCCCTGCCACCTTCATTCAGCGCATACTTGTACCAACGTGCGGCATGACGGGCAGCATGCGCTTGGAAATGGCGAACGTTCATTGCTTCGTAAACAGTGGCGCCTGTAGGTAAAGCAAGGACGGCTCCTTTGGCTGAACATTGAAAAGCAGATGATCTAGAAATGCTTCTGTAAATAACCTGTACGGCACAATTTGTCATACTTACGAACTATGATCCCGGATTTCATTGACATGATGACTGGTCAGACATATGTCAGGATCAAATCCACCGTTAACTCTGATTATTGGCCTCAGCAATTCAAAGCCGTCAGGAAGTATCGATGGATTAACCCCAGCATCCGACGGATCATCGTGTTGACAGGTGTTGATAGAAAGTCGAAAGCCCCATTTGCGGTTACTAGACCGACATCACCGATTCTTACTCCTTTCCTCAAGTATGCCGCTGGAAGACCTCTGGATGGCGTAGGGATATAGAGAGGATAACCTGCCTTGTGAATTAACATCTCAAGGGAATAGATGTGACTCCGGCCAGTCGTGCTTGCATATGCTTCCTACTCAATATGTGAAGAGATGACCCAGGGAAGGATTTGAATTGCTCTCACAGAACTATTCGAAGGAACGGCTGGGTTCGTATAAACAGAGATTGCCTCCGACTCAAATGCGTTGTTGGGCTAAAATAATGGGTAACTGGAAATCTCAGACCACAAAAGGATACAGGACGCACATCAAGAGGTGATACGGAGATATTACTATTTGCCTCCACCGACGCTTGTGGTAATCAGATAGAGAAACAGCTTTAGGGGACGAGCGACTAACTTTGTGGCTGGTCATCCCAAGGATCTTCATCTCTGGATCCAATTCCATCCCGAGGAGTGGATATGTTTATGTTTGGAAGAGGACTCTGCTGATCGGTTTCTGGCGTTCGATAAGATCAAATTCAATTACCGTAGAGTCAGTTAATGCAATCTCTTATGATCGCGAGACAAACCTTGCGCTTCTCCCTGATTAACATGTGATGTGCCCGATGTTGAATGGTCGGAGTGGTTTGCTATGAATACAACGTTGGCCTTGATACGGTAATCTGAGATGCGCAATTTGGCATTGCCGCCCACGTCGTACATGGGGGATTTGCTAATGATAAAACGCTTGGCTCTCTGCCACCAATTACGGCGCGTTTGGGCCTCTGTAGAGTCTGTGGAAGGCATCGCATCGCCCTTGTTTGGCATGAAGGACTTGTGGAGTGATTTTAACACCAGATATTGGACCTCGAGTCAATGAGGCACCGAAACGTGGCACGCCGAGCGCCTAATTTAAGTTCGTCAACATGTCTAAATTTGTTCTCCAGACTCCGACGGGAAATTCAGATAATGATTCGAGCTGCAGAGATATAAAGGCGTATCGTCGTCGGTACATGCGAGAGTTTATATAACGTTTTATGTGACGTTTAACGGTTACCGACTCCCGAGTATCAATCAACTCACGCCAAATCAATCCTTTCCCACCCTCCTTTGAACACGTCCGAGATGGTGTGGCATTCACTCCTCCATTTCCATTACGATCCAACTGACAAAACAAGGTTCACCCTAAGTTATTCTACTCCACTTCTTTTCTGACCCATTCTTAGCTTTTCGTGCATGCAGTGCCGTGACGATCTAGACTGATAAAAACCTACACCCCGGTAAAAAAGTTACGAAACCGTCATCCGCCGCTAGCCCGTCATCGTCACCTCAATAGTCGACCACTTGCACAATATCTGCAACGATCTGACGATAGATGTCGACAACGAAGCGAATAGGACAAAGTTGGAGGAAGGAAAAGGGATTATCGCCAAAATTAGCGAGTTGAAGTATCATATGGGAAGGGATCATGTCCTTGAGTATGTTCTGATGTTATCATCGGAGATTCTGAGGGCTAATGTAGTAGACCCATTTCAGAAGACGGAGATCCGCTTAGGGATTTGTACAACGTCGAGCTTGAACATCTTAAAGAGGATGGGAAGGGTACCTTGTTCACTGCACCGTGGCTCTACGCCGAGTGAGCGCCTCGTCGAGAATCCATATCCATTTCCTCACATGCTTCAAAGATGTTACTTGTCAGAGTCTTCACCCAAACTAAATCTACCCGGTTAACTCTGAATCAGATACCGACTTATTCGTTCGTTCTTTTCCCAAACGAAGTACTGGAATCAACACGACCCATCCTTTGCACAAAAGATGAAAATGTTTAAACAGTCTGGGATTCCATCCTTCGCGAGTTCACTCCTTTTAATCGATCTCCACCTGCAGGGCGTGGGAAGTGACTTACCAAATGTCCTTGGCTTCATTGTCTCATCTTCCGCCCTTGCAACTCTCCGCCACCAAGCCAAATCCTTCCCCATCACCTTGTTCGTTCTTTTAACTCTATTATCAGTACGTATCAGCTTTGCCCGGCTCTTTTTTTGGCCGCTATTTCTGACGTCACCTCAACAGGTCATGTTTAGCTCGCTCCCTGTAGGCATCAGCTTTTTGCCATCGCCCTCCTTTTTTTCCCCCTGACCGCAGCTTCTAATGACATTCCTCTATAGCCTGTTCCCGACATGCTGTCCCAGCCCGAGCGTGACCAGATTGTCCGGTACTTCTTCGGCCTACCATCATTCCAAAAGAGCGATATCAACTACTTTAGCTTCGACCTGCCGGAATGGCCCGCCCTGTTCGTCAAGTACGGCGACGGGGACCTCATGGCCGAGGCCACTACTCAGCACTTCTTCCACACTCTTGCCCAGAAGGATAGATTGGCTCCTGGCATTCCCGCCGTCTACAGCGCCTTCTACGAGAATGGATACTATTTCATAGTCATGGAGAAAATAAACCTGCCGGTCCTGGGGGCCTGCAACTCTATTCAAGACGACTACGGTGTACAGCGAGTCGCTTCTGCCGTTGGGTGGCTTCTCGCCCAGATGCCTGCGATTCCTAATTCTCTGTTTGGCAGGATTTCGGACTCGGAGGCGTGTGTCTGGCACGCCTTCTTCAAGGGGCATAAGGCGCCGGTACCCTTCGTCAGCTCCGAAGCGGTCGCCAAGTACGTTAATAAGGTATAAATCTCACCCTTGACTTATTTGGTGGCTCGTTATTGAACCATTTCTCCCGCAGGCGCTTTCGCGCTGCCGAGGGAAGATGACATCGCCCATATCTTTGTCAAATAATCTCTCCATCTATCACTCCGACATCCACGAGGGCAACTTCCTCCTCGACGTCGCGACTGGCCGTATCTGGATTGTTGACTTCCAACACATCGGCGTGTTCCCGAAGCCCTTCCAGCAGTACGCTTTCTTCAATATCGACAATTCCTTCGCCGCCGCCGTCGGCAGGCACCTTGGTTATCAGCCGCCCGATATTGCTGAGGCAATGATGAAGGCCACAAGCGTGCTTCAGCAGATTGGTGGGACTAGTAGGCTAGGTAAGTATTCGTCTAGCTTTATCGGCACCTAAAGAGGGGCTAAAACCCCTTTACAGGACTGGATAAGTTTGGCGAGGGTCGCCCTAGAGATAGCACCATGCAATCAGTCTAGTTCCTGAACTAGTTTAGAAGTCTGCTACGCTCTGTGTCCTCTCTTTTGTTTGTAATTAATTATGGTATGAATTTCGACATGAGCGTACAGGAGGTGATACGGGGGGATTACTATCTGCCTCCACCGACGCTTGTGGTAATCAGATAGATAGGAACGACTTTAGGGAACGAGCGACAAACTTTGCGGCTGGTCATCCTGAAGCGTGGATTCTGTTTCTGGCGTTCGGTAACGTCATGTTCAGTTACCGTAACCTTATCCATCAATACAGGCTAGGCTTTTCCCACGCAAGTCCCAAGTTTGATCACGTCGATGGTGTTCAATCCTCCATTTCCCGCGTACGATCCAACTGACAAGACAAGGTTGACTTCAAATTGTCCTGCTCCACTTCCTTTCTGACTCATTCTTAGCTTTTCGTACGTGCACTGCCGTGACGATCTAGATTCTAGACTGATAACAACCTACACCCCGGTAAAAAAGTTACGAAACTGTCATCCGCCGCTGGCCCGTCATCGTCACCTCGATAGTCGACCACTTGCACAATATCTGCAATGATCTGACGATAGATGTCGACAACGAAGCGAATAGGACAAAGTTGGAGGAAGGAAAGGGGATTATCGCCAAAATTAGCGAGTTGAAGTATCATATGGGAAGGGATCATATCCTTGAGTATGTTCTGATATTATCGTCGAAGATTCTGCTAATGTAGTAGACCCATTTCAGAAGACGGAGATCCGCTTAGGGATTTGTACAACGTCGAGCTTGAACGTCTTAAAGAGGACGGGAAGGGCACCTGGTTCACTGCACCGTGGCTCTACGCCGAGTGAGCGCCTCGTCGAGAATCCATATCCGTTTCCTTACCTGCTTCAAAGATGTTACTTGTTAGAGTCTTCCACTACAAACTAAATCTACCCGGTTAACTCTGAATCAGATACCGACTTCTTCGGTCGTTCTTTTCCCAAACGAAGTACTGGAACCAACACGACCCATTCTTTGCACAAAAGATGAAAACGTTCAAACAGTCTGGAAATTCCATCTTTCGTGCGTTCACTCCTACCACGTCTAGTAATTAGCGATCTGACAAAAAATAGAAATCGCAACGACCATGCACGAGATCGAGATCGGAAAACACTCTCTCGATGAAGATCCAAAGAAACTAGGCATTTTGTTCCGTGAGATGATTCAAATGGATCTCTGGTACGCCTATGTCCTTTCTCAAGTCCTTGTTACAAATTTTCAATTTACAGGGGAAATGCTACCGATCTTTCTCTCTTGACGCACCTATCCGCGGCAGACATCGATCATCTGCAAGCGGTGGGTAGAGACGCTCAAGCGGCAAGACAGAGCTTTATCCTCCGAGACGACCAGGATGAAGCTTGGGAGCACGTGTCTTCTCTAAAACGCGGTCGGGTCGATTTCATCCTAGACAACGGTACGGTCTGCTCCGATCTTTGATCTTCTTGTACTAATCAAGCACAGCTGGATTCGAGGTCGTGACCTATTATCCTAATCAACACATCCATCAACTAACCTTGCCAAGCTGCTTTCTTTTTACAGCTATTCACCGATCTAGTATTTGCCGATTTCCTAGTCACCTTTACGCCCTTTGTGGAAAAAATCGTATTCCAGTACGTCCCCTGCCCTCTTCATCACTCTTTTTCACCCACTCATGCTTAACGCAGCCCAAAACTGATCCCATGGTTCGTCTCGGACGTAACTCCACCTGACTTTTTAGCAACATTTGCTTCTCTACGATCCGCTCGAGCTTTTTTCGAGATCGACGGGTCCTCCGAGTCCGAATCCATAGAGCACCTGGATAGGATGGTCAGCCGGTGGCAAAAATACCTAGACGAGGGTGTCTTTTCTTTATCTGTCCCACTCGACACGGCGTTTGGAGACTCGAATTCGAATCAAGCCCAAGACGCCGCGTTTTGGACGTCCCCGCATCCGTATTGGGATATCCAAACTCGCGCGCCTGGACTATACGAGAGCCTTAAGACGAGCGATCTCGTGATATTCAAAGTTAGTCTTTTGTTGCGCCTCTCGATACGGGTAATCTGATGGGAGCTTTTCTTATCACAGGGTGATCTAAAGTAAGAACTATTTGATATTTAGGATCACCGATAGTCCTGATTTATGTCGTTACTTTTTTTCTTTATCTAGTTATCGAAAGTGGGTAACTTTTCTTATATAATAAATGCGTGGCGTTTATTCTTTTGGGGAACAGGCTTACGGGTGATATCAAATGGCCAGCGTGGACCCATTTTTCCCAGGCTCTCGGTGCGCCTCACTCACATTTCTCGGTCGGCTTGGCATGATGTTAATGTTGGCGCAGGCCCGCTCGCGGGTTCATTCCCACTGCTAAGCTTGAGGACGAATAAAGCGGATGTCGTTGTTGGCGTTGACAGACAAGTCGCGGAGAGGCTTGACCAGTCCGGAGAGAAGTGGCGTGTCAGCGGGAGGTAAGATGCTTTTAGCACCCCCCGAAACCTTTGCTGATATATAGTGGTTTTTTTCTTCAAGATATGCGTTGATCTCGTTCCTTCAAGCTACTTGTTGATAGGTGTGTCCATCAGCACGAGCGCATATATGTATAGATCGGACGTGAATGCCATTCTGTTCATCCTTCATGGCCCGAACTCTGCCCAGAAAAAGCGATTTCCCTCGCGCGATCATTAAATGCTTATGGCGGTGATAGATAATACGTTTGCTGAGCGGCTTTCCATAGAGCTTGAAAATGATGCATCGCCTCTTACTGTGCCTTAACCGCTTGCTCCCTGAGGTGATGTTTAGGCACCTTGACATAACCTTCGTTTGAGAGGCATGCTTAATGACATATAACCGCGAACACGAACGTTCCCTACCACCACATCCGCCAACGCTCCCATTCAAACTGACAGTCTAGGTTCAGAATCCTCGTCCGCCTAGGAATGTTATAAACGTCTTCAAATGTGTGCTGCGGAGGGCCCGCCTCGCGCCGAATAGAACTGAGAACCGATGTTCGGCACGAGCGCCGCCTCCATCAAAAACTGGTGTTTGTACTATGTCGTCTGGCCAGCTTCTTCTTGCAGTAAAGAGGGAAATCACAGAGGTATACATGCGGTTGTTGGGAGGAGGTACGTGCCATTGTCGAATGGCATAGAATTGAAATGATAGTTGCTCACAGAGAGATACGCTACGCCGCTCGCCCAAATCTGCCCAAGTCCCAAAAATAGCTCATATTGATGAAATCAATGAACGACTCTTGACGAACACGAATTGTTGAAAAGTGAAGGCTGGGAAAAAACAGAACGACTCAATCTGGCTCGACAGAAATACATTGAGACGAACATGCAAACAACTGACTGTAGTGTTTTCGCATATGCATACATTTCACAAACACGTGGTCTTGAAGAGACATATCGCTTCCAAAACAAAAAAGGCGCGATTGTGCTTCATGAGTCTATCGAGAATTGGATTTATCAGGAGAGTCTCTGTAGGGCAATGAGGTAGGTGTGAAATGATCGTTGAAAAGACCCACCAGCTGATCGTGACGGTATAGTCCATGAAAGTAGTGAAATTGAAAGGCATCATGGGGTGGCGGGGGCTCTGCTCGAGCGCGAGCACAGCGGCATCATCGCACTAGCGCGAAAAAGAATGGATCAATCCAGGTACGAGCAGCCGCTTCATTCTGATAAATTCAACGTGAGATCCCCGTACGTTCTCTTTTGTATACGCTGACAGTTATCGGGACAAGGTCTTTGAGAACTTGGAGGTGGCCGTCGGACGACCAATTATCCGCCGCTCAGAGGGCATCAATGACATTCACCCACTTTTCGAAATCCTCTTTTAAACGAGAGCGAACCAGCAGCTTCAATACTCAGCCGCTTCAAGTGTTCGTAAAAGAGCTGGCAAGAAATAGCGAGTTTTCGAGGAGGAATCTGGGACTCAAGGGGACCGGGTGATGCCCATTGAATGAGACGTACTGTGTTTCTTCAAAATTAGACCCAACGGCGAACAGCTTGGATTGCGACCGGTGGTTATCACTCGGGGCCAGTTCCTTCAAACTCGCTTTTTACCGATCGAAGTGCTGTGAGGGTCGTCCGTAGTTCCAGTCCGGTGAGTCCAGACACTGTTTTTCGTTTCTTGGGAGTAATCGCAGTTGCGTGAATCGCCATCGTTACGGGTGATTCCCACATCTGCCGTACTCTGTTCACGTCACGGAGTTGGTAGCCGTTACTTTATAAAGGGCCCCGTTATGCTGTCTAGTGAGCATCATAAAGCTGAGCTCATCGGGCAGTCGGCCGCTCCGGGGTCCGGGGGCTCAGTCCATACACGGGTCTACTATGAGGCAACCTTCTCTACCTTTCTGACTTGTCGGAGCACCTCCGCATGGTGATATTCATAGACGATCGGTTAATCTGCGGCGTCATCCGACTCGACGTTCAACGTTCAAACGCTCAATGTTCAACTCCAAGGAGCATAATACGCAAATCAAGCGATGGTAGACGATGCGAGGCATTGTACGTAACCTTTCTTGATCCATAGCAGTCGCCTGTGCGTTGTCGATTGGTATGACTGCCCATATACATATCAAGTCCATTTTTGGACTACTTAGTCACGATAAGGGTTGATCGCGTCAATGTCCTAATGCCACCCCCTACTTAAAACAGCACGACCCAGGCTTGCCCCCTGCATTCATGGATTCGAAGACTATCACCGGACTCGCGGTTATTGCATCTTGTTACTGCGTTTCGCTCATATGGCAGGCATTTTCCAAACATCGAAAGGTGCGTGCTTGATTAATTGAATATCGTGGCCAATGCGATTGAATTGGGTTTACAGTTGAGCGCTATACCGACAATTGGCCCCTCTGGCTTCTTGACTTCGTACATCGGTGCTCTGCAGTTCGTTAAACATGGCAAGGATATGATACAAGAGGGCTACGACAAAGTATGTGCGGCTGTGACATGATAATACACCGCTCTCTGGATTTATAATTGCCGTGACAGTACCGTGGTTCTGTCTTCAAGGTCCCAATGCTGACGCAATGGGCCATTGTCGTCACTAATCAGCAATTGATCGACGACATACGACGGGCATCCGACGATCAACTCTCACTCAAAGACGCGGCTGCAGAGGTGACTCAGCTTGCATTTTCTTATAATTCGCCTTTGACTTACCCATATTGCACAAGTTTTTCCATACCGATATTCTGCTTGACCGTGAAATGCACGATGACAGCTTTCACTCCGATGTCGTACAGAATCAACTCACGAGAAACATCGCAGCTCGGTTTTCAGATGTCCAGGACGAGATCACGGTCGCCTTTTCACAGATTATTCCCACAAAGGGAAATGGTATGCGTTGATGATTCTCTTGGAGAGAATATTCATTGATCACGATCAGAATGGACAACGGTTAATGCACGCAATGCCGTTTTGAGCATCGTTTGTAGGAGTGTCAATAGGATGCTCGTCGGACTACCTCTATGTGAGTGTCACGCTCGCTATCGGTCCACATCTCTTTGACGTTTCCAAGGCCGTAATCCGGATTACATATCATTAAACGTGGGATTCACGATTGATATCATCCTGTCAGGTACCATTCTCAACCTGTTCCCAACCTCTCTCAGACAGTAAGTTCCTGCACGATGGCACGCCAACCGATAAGACAATTATATCGCAGTTTCTTCGTCCATTTCTTGAGGAAAGTACCTAACGGAATCAAACGTGGAATGAAATACCTGGGACCTTTGATTAGAGATCGCATTGAACAGGAAGCGCAAAACGGAGACGATTGGTCCGATAAACCAGTTAGTAAAAACCTAATTTTTTGCGTTGAAAACTTAACGTTTCTTATAGAACGATGCTATAAGCTGGCTTCTGGAAGTCGCAAAAGATCACCCTCGCCGACGCGATATAAAGAGCTTAGTCACTCGCATGTTGATCCTGAACTTTGTTAGTATCCACACTACGACGATGGTACGCAAACGCAATTGCCTATCCTGATTGTGTAACTGAAGCATGCCCTTAGGCATTCACAAACGCGCTATTCAATTTAGCCACACGTCCGGAATATTTACAGCCCATGCGCGAAGAAGTCGAGGCCGTGATAAATGAAGAAGGTTGGACCAAATCCGCCATCGGGAAACTCAGGAAACTGGATAGTTTCTTGAAAGAGTCACAGAGACTATCACCGGGACTCTGTATGCTCCCCGTTTCATCTCGAGTATTCCTCAAATTCCTCATTTTGATTGTAAAGTCAGCGTGCGGCGTAAAGTTATAAAAGACTTTACATTTTCAAACGGGGTAACGGTTCCTGCCGGCTTTAACATCGTCATTCCACATGGTTGCGTGCATCACGATTCGGTTCGTATCCAATCTTTCTGGTCATTCCATCTCCTATATAGGTCTCTGCTTAGGAATACTATTCCGACCCCGAGGTTTTCGACGGGTTCAGGTTCTCCAAGATGCGCGAGAAAGAAGGCGAAAGCACGAAACACGGAATGGTGACTCCTACTACCGGATTTCTAACATTTGGACAAGGGCGGCATGCATGGTACTTGGTGTCATTCTTCGAGACCGAAACAGGTTCTGATATGTTCCCAATTCTAGTCCAGGCAGGTTTTTCGCAGTAAACGAGGTCAAGACAATGCTTGCATATGTTTTACTAAACTACGATGTGAAGATGGCCAATGACGGTGGACGCCCATCCGAGGTGTGGTTTGGGACGATGGCGACTCTTGATCCCAAGGCAGAAGTGATGTTCCGTAAGCGGACATGATCGTTGGAGGGTATAACCTCGTTTTCTGCCTAGGTACTAATGAAAAATCTTGGGATGACTTCTCAGGCATAAAAGTTAGAACCTGTTCGTAAAGAGTAGGTTATCAGAAGGTACTGAGACTGCATGATTTCACTACTGCAATTCCCGCTTCCTTGAGGGTGTCGTTCGCTCACGACAGCTGTCAATCTTGAGGTCAGATTAATGTTATAAATTGCGTCAAGTACGGGGGCAAGAGTTTTGCAACCTGAGGATTGAAGCTGGAACATGTGCGAAACTTTCACAGTGCACCGGATAGTAATATGATGATATCTCGCCAGTAAGTAGTTGGGCCCGGGGCCGCCCCGTCACGATGTGTGAGAGATTCAATTGCAAGTTGCGGTACGATCATCGAGCCTGAACACTATATACGCATTAATGAAGTAGTGAGTGCACTAGATCCTATCATCCAGGTCGTGCCCCACCCTCTTTTTTTTTAGAAAGATTATTCTATTGTAGATATTTTTGACGCTTCTACCAGGGTTGTAAAAATTCCCGATACTCAAACCGATGCTATAAACACCAAGTGGATACAATGCGGGGATTAGCAAAAGGCAAAGACATAGTATCTCGTCGACTTCCCGAACATGATCACTTGACGTCAATGTGGCATGGTATTGATGGAAATGCGTGATTGGGTTGGTAATACTTAGCAGCGCAGTAGCAGTCTTCCGAGTTTCCAAGCCACCATGGATGGGAGGATCTTCGCTGCATTTGGAGTGGTTGCATTCGTTTACTGTCTTCCCGCTATCCGGAAAACGATTGCCAAGCATCAGAAGTTACGCGTATCAGGCTACTGGAAAAGAAAAGCACACAATCAGTTACAGTAGAGCAGTATCATCCGACAATAGTCCCTCCGGCAATTTGACTCCGTATATCGGCGCTCTTCGATTTTATAAATATGGTCGGGAAATGGCACAGGAAGACCATGAGAGTGTAAGGATGCGATCTTACGTCTTGCAAATATTGTATATGACGACCCAATTGCTGGAATAGCGCTCAAGCGCTCAACTGTGATTCCAAGTCCGATGATTCAGACCACGTTGCGTTTTAAGATGCTCGTTACACACCTGACGACTGCTTTCCAAACAAATGAACACGGGCCGTGAAGGGATACAATCCATACCAATGTAGTAATGGTCTTCGCGTCCATCATTATCACTTGAAAGGCCATGCTGCTGCATGTGGGTAATCACGGTCGCGTTATATATATAAATGCGGCTATGGTGATTCTTTTCCGTCAGAGGCATGCGGTGCAATGTTGAACGAGTGTAAAACGATTTTGATGTTGACTAGTACGAAGACGGGCCGTATTTATGGGCGCCGTCGTAAATACTAGTAATACTGATTAGGATGGACCGAGATGTATGTCAAGTCCATTTTTAGTCAAGGTTTGTCACGATAAGGGTTGATTGTGCCGATGAGATGTCACACCCTACTTAAAACAGCACGTCCCAGGCTTGCTTCCTGCATTCATGGATTCGAAGACTATCACAGGACTCGCAGTTATTGCATCCTGTTACTGCGTTTCGCTCATATGGCAAGCATTTTCCAAATATCGAAAGGTGCGTGCTTGATTAATTGAATATCGCGGCCAATACGACTGAACCCGGTTTACAGTTGAGCGCTATACCGACAATCGGCCCCTCTGGTTTCTTGACTTCGTACATCGGCGCTCTGCGATTCCTTAAACATGGCAGGGATATCGTAGAAGAGGGATACAACAAAGTACGTGTGGTGGGACGTAATGCGCCGCTTTCTAGATTTACAGTTGCCATGACAGTACCGTGGTTCTGTCTTCAAGGTCCCAATGCTGACGCAATGGATCGTTGTCGTCACTAGTCAGCAATTAATCGACGACATACGACGGGCATCCGACGATCAACTCTCGCTCAAAGACGCGGTCGGAGAGGTGACTCAGCTTGCATTTTCTTATATTTTGCCTTTGACTTACCCATATCGTACAAGTTTCTCCATACCGATATTCTGTTTGACCATGAAATGCACGATGACGATTTTCACGCCGATGTTGTGAAGAATCAGCTCACGAGAAACATCGCAGCTCGGTTTTCAGATGTCCAGGACGAGATCACGGTCGCCTTTTCACAATTTATTCCTACAGAGGGAAATGGTATGTATTGATGATTCTCTTGGAGAGAACATTCGTTGATTAGGATCAGAATGGACAACGGTCAATGCACGCAATGCCGTTTTAAGCATCGTTTGTAGGAGTGTCAATAGGTTGCTTGTCGGACTACCTCTATGTGAGTGTCATGGGCGCTATCGGCCTACATTTCTTTGACGTTTAGAAGGTCGTGATCCGGATTACATATCGTTAAACGAGGGATTTACGATTGATGTCATCCTGTCAGGCGTCGTTCTCAACTTGTTCCCAACCTCTCTCAGACAGTAAGTTGTCGCATGATCGTGTGCCAGCCGATATGACAATTATATCGCAGCTTTGTCGTTCATTTCTTGAGGAAAGTACCTAACGGAATCAAACGTGGAGTGAAACACCTGGGACCTTTGATCAGAGAACGCATTGAACAGGAAGCGCAAAACGGAGACGATTGGTCCGATAAACCAGTTCGTAAAGACCTAATGTTTTGCGTTAAAAACTTAATGTTTCCTATAGAACGATGCTATAAGCTGGTTTCTGGAAGTCGCAAAAGATAACCCTCGCCGACGCGATATAACGAGCTTAGCCACTCGCATGTTGCTTACAAACTTTGTTAGTATCCACACTACGACAATGGTATGCAAACGCAATTGCCTATCCTGATAGTGTAACTGAAGCATGGTTTTAGGCATTTACAAACGTGTTATTCAATTTAGCCACACGTCCGGAATATTTACAGCCAATGCGCGAAGAAGTCGAGGCTGCGATAGATGAAGAAGGTTGGACCAAATCGGCCATTGGGAAACTCAGGAAATTGGATAGTTTCGTGAAAGAGTCACAGAGACTATCACAAGGACTCTGTATGCTCCGCGTTTCATCTCGAGTATTCTTGAATTTTCTCACCTTGATTGTAAAGTCAGCGTGCGGCGTAAAGTTATGAAAGACTTTACATTTTCAAACGGGGTAACGGTCCCTGCCGGCTTTACGATCGGCATTCCACATGGTTGCGTGCATCATGATTCGGTTCGTATCCAATCTTTCTGGTCATTCCATCTCCTACACGGGTCTTTCTTTTGCTTAGGAATACTATTCTGACCCCGAGGTTTTCGACGGGTTCAGGTTCTCCAAGATGCGCGAGAAAGAAGGCGAAAGCACAAAACACGGAATGGTGACGCCTACTACTGGATTTCTAACATTTGGACAAGGGCGGCATGCATGGTACTTTGTGTCATTCTTCGAAACCGAAACACGTTCTAATATGTTGATATGTTCCCAATTCTAGTCCGGGGAGGTTTTTCGCAGCAAACGAGATCAAGACGATGCTTGCGTATGTTTTACTAAACTACGATGTGAAGATGGCCAATGATGGTGGACGCCCGTCCGAGGTGTGGTTTGGGGAAATGTCGACCCCTGATCCTAAGGCAGAAGTGATGTTCCGTAAGCGGATGTGATAGTTAGAGGGCATATCCTCGTTTTCTGCTAATGACAAATGCTGGAATGATTTCTCAGGCATAAAAGTTAGAACCTGTTCGCTCGAGCTAAAGAGTAACTGAGACTGCATGATTTCACTGCCGCAATTCCCGCTTCCTTGGGGATGTTCAGTTGTCTAACATTACTTTGAAAACATTAAACTCGCTACTGGGAACAACACGCCGAAATCTCGCGCGGACAACCTCAGTACCTGTCGAAGGAGTCCGATCATCTGTCTGCTTCCGACAACAAGTCAAAGTCTGAATGGTTGAAAGAGCACAGCAGTTTACAAGATGTGTACGCCTGTACGCCTGTACGCTGTGGACAATGGTTCTCGTCACACCTCAATAGAATCTGACGCAGGATCGCCAGTACCTAGTAACCCAGACAGGATCGGCGGGGAAGTCCCCGTCATAATAACATTAGAAGACTACAGTAGCCTATTCTCAAGCTTGCGCATCAATACATTATCAGATACAAATGGACCACCGAAATAGACAGGGACTTGGAATCCTTCATCGTCTTCATCATCAAGGAATTGATCAAAAATTTCAGAGGCTCCGCAGGCGTAAGACACTCGACAGACTGCCAGGTGGACATTGCAGAGCCTTGGGTCGGGGAGTGCAATTTTGTGACAACCAATGCCCGCCCCAAAGAGTATTTCATCACCGTCTTTCAGCCGTGTAGTGGCAGACAACCGATCCGGTCGAACAATTCGGTAATAGTATTTCCACTATGTGATATGTGAATTCAAGATCGCAACCAAAACGAAAAAAAAAATTACTTGATCATCAGAAGATATTGCTTCGATTCCCCAGCCCAGGTACTTATCCATAAATTCGTGAGCATTACTCTGGAGATTCAGCGCGTTGCGTGGATGGTTTAGATGATTCTGTATGGTTTCAGCATCCAACGCGAAGCCTGTAAACGTTTCAATCGCCGAAAATGTTTGTGTCTAGAGAAATATATAAATAAGAAAATACATCATCCAAGGGATACCATAGAGCTACCTTTGAGTATATAGAAAACGGGATGATATGAGCGCAGCGGGCTGGCACAAAAATGGGAGGGAAGAAGCACAACCCCGTGAGCAGACAGTAGTCGCCATCGCGGAGCATGACCTTCAATGGACCTTAGCCTAATATCCGAAGAGTCGACTGGTCGAACTTGCCAAATCCCTTAAAGCCGATTGACTCCTCTTAGCTTGTTCTAACAATTCCTCGATCTCCTCGATGCGCCTATGATTCGGAGTCGGGTGAATACTATCTTGAGGTGTCTTTGGTCCACCTGGATTTCGAACTTGAAAAAGTAGAATGTCAACGCAGGGCTACCTTGCGGCAAAAGACCCGCACACATGCGATTACCAGATGAGTTAAGTAGTAACTCCCCAGCTGCGTAACGGTCGAGAGGTCGCCGGCGAGCTCCTGGAGTTCCTGAAGAACTGTAACTGCCCAATCATCTACGGCCAAAGTGGAAACCTCGTTATACACATCCTCGGCTTAGAACACATCCAGCAAGATGAGCTCAGATCGAAAATCAAACCGACGAAGCAGCACACCCAACGTTTTTACAAGTGGATTCCCACACTTTCCAAGTTCACGTAAAAACTCTTTAGCGATAGTTTTTGGGGATGGCGAGTGGGTGAGCAGAGCTTGCAGTAATCTATGTGCAGGTAAGTCACACACCGACGATTCTACGCCGAAACGTGTGGCGATTCCTAGAGGGGGCTCTCCGGTGGATATATAACCCTCGTCCATTAGGTTCAAGAGCGCCAAAGGATAACTTGCGACTTGGAACTCCATTCCAGATGCTTCTTCGAAGCAATGCCAGTGGTGCGTCACCCAGCCGTTCACAAGCGGACTCCTAAATCGGAGTCTTACATAAAGCGCCTCCCCGTTTTGGATCTCGTGAACCTAACGCTTGCCGGACTTGGGATCCAATGTCTTGTGCCGAGACTCGAGCCGACCAAGATTTTAACATGCCTGGCCGCGGTTCGAGGTTCGAACCCTGACCGGACCTCATGTCCAGGTCCAGGTCCAGGAATCCCAGCGAGTTCGTTCGAATTCGTCCTTGCAACGTTGCTTGTGCGTCATATGCATCTAATACCGTGACATCACAATGGCACACCGCAACTCCGCCATTGGTTGGATCATAGCTATACTAATCTGCTTCCGTAGAGATGCTTCCTGTAATCCAAAAATGCCTCGGTTGGTTCTATCCGTTGACGTAACTTTGAACGTTTCTTCGGTCGAAGAATTCCAATGGCCGAGTCCGGCTTAAAATGCCGGTTTATTTGCTTGGCCCAGGCGTGCTGTGACCACCTCATCCGGTTTCCCAGGAAACGCCAGGGAATGGGTAGATCTGGAATAGTCGAGGTGGCATCATTGGCATGAATGCATGATTCTGTTCATGAATTATTCCCAAGTTTATTCCACTTGAAGCACCAGTAAAAATAAAGCACTTAAGAGCGCGGCGATGGGCAGAAGATACTGAGGCCCGAAGGCCCGAGGCTGGATACAACCTGTGCCAATCAGCGCCCACTTTCACAGCGTTTCGTTTCACAACTGACACATGCAGATTACGATGTTCGCCCCTTTCTCCTCTGGAAGGCTCAAATTGGGTTGCTCAACGTCACTGTTCGTCACATGCCCTGCAGGGTAATGGAAACACCATTCCGATAGTGCTGGTATTTAGCACCGTAAGTAGCTGGCTCTCTGGTTCCGCAATCAACGTACATGGAGTCGAGGCTCGTTACTGGAGTTGCGGTGGTGGTAGCTGTTTACTGTGTTTCGTTTATCTGGAGAAGAATTGCGAAACATCGAAAGGTACGTAACCACTGGAAACGGGGTTAAAATGTGGACTAAGTCAAGGTTATGACAGTTGAGCGGTTTCCCGACAATCGGTCCCTCCGGCATATTGACTTCGTATATCGGTGCCCTTCGGTTCTATAAACATGGGAGAGAGATAGCGCAGGAAGGTTATGACAAAGTACGTGTGCTTGTGACATGGAGTTGTACATCTTGGACTTACCAGGACAGTATCGCGGGTCCATCTTCAAGATCCCGATGCTGACACAGTGGATGGTGGTCGTCACCGGTCCCCAAATGATTGAAGACGTACGACACGCCTCTGACGATCAGCTTTCTTCGAAGGACGCATTAGCAGAGGTAATTTGTCATGCACACACTGTCATACGTGTAACTTGTCTTTGATTTTATGCCATCAGACGCTACATTTCGATATTCTTTTTGGTCGCGGAGTACACAACGATGGCTTTCACATCGATGTTATCCGGTCTCAACTCACAAGAAACATCACAGCTCGATTCTCAGACATCCAGGACGAGATAACCGCAGCGTTTGCGGATTATGTACCTATCAAGGGCAATGGTAAGCATCGACGAGTTCTGCTTGAAACGAAATCTTGATCTGGATTAGAATGGACAACGGTTGTCATGCGTGATACTATTCCCAACATCGTATGCAGGGCTGTTAATAGGTTCCTCGTTGGTCTACCGTTATGTGAGCTTCTATATCGTTGGTCGACACAATGTCTCACATTTACAAGGCCGCGATCCTGATTATAGATCATTGAACGTGCAATTCACCTTTGACATCGTAACGTCGGGCAACGTTCTTAACTTGTTTCCAACCCCCCTACGACAGTAAGTCCTATAGTCCAGCCAAAAAACTCATCTGGTGACCTTTCCGCAGTTTCATCGTCCGCTTTTTGAGGAAAGTACCTGCAGGCATTAACCGTGCGATAAAGCATCTGGAACCTTTGATCAAAGAACGACTTGCCCAGGTAGAGAAGTACGGGGAGGACTGGCCTGATAAACCTGTTAGTGGTTTTTTAACATTGAAAACTCATCTCATTCCTTTCTAGAATGATGCCATAAGCTGGTTCCTGGAAGTTGCAAAAGAACCACATCAGCGCACCGTGGAGAGCTTCGCCATTCGCATTTTGCTCATGAACTTTGCGGGTATCCATACTACCTCACAGGTATGCAACTTAACCGGCGCCGACAGTGTAACTAATTCGTCCATAGTCATTTAGCAATGCGCTATTTCACTTGGCCAGTAGTCCTGAATACGTGCAGCCCATGCGCGAGGAAGTCGAAGCTGTGATAAATGCAGAAGGTTGGACTAAATCTGCCATGGGTAAACTCAGGAAAGTGGATAGTTTCTTGAGGGAATCGCAGCGGATATCAGGAAACGGAGCCTGTATGCATTGTTCCCTTTTTTAAGCATTGCGATATTTTCTAATCTTTTTCTTTGAAGTCACAGTACGACGTAAAGTGCTAAAAGACTTTACGTTTTCAAATGGGACAACAGTTCCTGCGGGTTGCATGATTGGCATCCCGCATCGTTCCGTACACTGTGATCCGGTTTGTATTTGGTCTTTCTAGTTGTCGATTTCCAACTTACACTTTCCCCTCTTGCAGGATAACTATGCTGATCCTGACGTCTTCGACGGGTTCAGGTTCTCGAAAATGCGCGAAAAAGAAGGAGAAAGCTCAAAACACTCAATGGTGACTCTTACTCATGAGTATTTAAGCTTTGGACAAGGGCGCCATGCATGGTACTTGGCGATCATCCTTTCAAGTCGAAACGCGATCTGACATGTCATCAATTGTAGCCCAGGCCGATTTTTTGCAACAAATGAGGTAAAAGCAATGCTTGCGTATGTTTTATTAAATTACGATGTTAAAATGGCAAACCCCGGTTGTCCGCCTGAGCTGTGGTTCGGGCTTTTATCAATACCTGACCCAACTGCGGAAGTGATGTTCCGTAAGAGGATGACATGAGGGCTTTGGATACCGAATGTACTATAAATATAGAGACCCACTTTCTTTGCATTTTTGGTTGGTTGTTGTCGCTCGTAATGAGTCAAATACGCTTGCTAGATGCACCCGATGAAAGTGCCAGTTACTATTAGAAGTCGGAAGGCGCAGCGAGAATCGAACCTGACGTTACGAGGGTTCCTAAGCTTCAGGCAGTTCCCGAGTCAAAATTTCGTCAGATTCAAGTCACTGGCACGAGTAAGAGGAATTTGGGGGAGGCGGAGTGATGAGAAGTCCTTCGGCGAAGAGTGAGCCGAGGTCGGGCGGCCTTGCCGTGGGCCAATAGCCAATTGACCAATTCCGAGGCCTGAATGAAAGAAAGGACATAACGTCCAACTCAAATCTCAACGTAACCCAAACCCCCAACTCTTAAATACTAACGCGGTAAGCTCTTGCCACGCTCAAGTTTCTTCCAAGCCCCTCATCCATTTCGCAGATGCCGTTTAAACGCTGTGGTTATATTGTTCCCGAAACAGACATCATCCAATGGGTCAATAGGAAAAAGAATTTCCCCGGGCCAATCTCAGAAAACACCGAACGCTGGCCTTGGCTCTATATGCCGGTGGTCATGGAGGCGTTTGACGCTCATCCTAAGGACTTGAAGGAATCCTTTGCAGAGGTATTTCCTGACGGTAGCTTCACCATTGTCGGTATTCCTTCGCCGGTAGAGCCCGGGAAGAGAGAGGCAATGTACTTCTTTGTGAGAGCGGGAGGTGACCCTGAACGTGGTACCCCGGAATACAGGGAGTGGAAATGGACGGAGAAGGAGATAGATCGTAAGATCAAGGGAATCCTCGAAGAAGTTCTTGAGCTCAAACTCAGCGAGTGGTTTGAGAAATATTCTTAGTAGAGTCGTGGTCCGAGTCATTGTACTACTACGCGTGTAATTCTACTTTCCTTACAGTCTAATAGTAATAATAGAGAGGTGTAGAACCGTTAGTAAACAAAAAAAAGAGTAGACGGGAGAGGGCTTACCTGGTGGCCGATGGGAGTGGATGACTTAGCGCAGCCCTGTAGGTTGTTGAATTTGCTGCTGAGTCGCCTGAGCGCCGCTGAGCGGCTGTGTCAGCTGAGTCAGCTCACCACGCCAGCAAGGGCGGGTGTAACGCCGGCAAATGCCATGGCTTTCAACATTCTACATCTCAGTCAGCGAGCCTCATGCACATGGTCATCAAGGCCTCCGGTAACTATTCTTCAAAATGCCGCAAATGCCGTTCGTTTGGCGTCATATGGTTGTGACAGCGCTCAATCAAATCGAAGCTCGATGTCAATCACCCGGGCTGCGTTCATCCATAATGCATGATGGGGCACCAGGGGCACCGCCATAAACCTGGATGTCACATGCAGACTCGTTTCATAAACTGATTGAAACTAAAAAAAGCACTGGCACTCGTGGTTCCAATAATCATCAGAACGGGCGACAGTTGAAGTTGTTGCCTACATACTACAAGGCTCAGCAAGGCCGTGATCCGGATCACCGAATGAACGGTTTCTGCTTGAAGTCCCAGTGATCACAGCCAAGATTCTCAGCCTATTCCTCGATCTCCGATATCGGACAGTAAGCCGTCTTTACCACGTATGTTAGCTGATATGATGATGTTCTCACAGCTTCATGACCTCGTTTTCTATGGGAAGCGCCCAAAGATATCAAACGCGTGATATAGCACACTTGGAACCTTTGATCAGGGAACGCCTTGAATAGCAAGAACCGTACGGCCTGATAAACCCGTTAGTCGTCTGAACTTTCGTCAGTTGGAAATATTTATTAGTTTATTTTCTCAGGAACAACACCATAAGCTGGTTACTCGAGGTCGAAAAGAGCCACATCGGCGAACTATCGAGAACTTGGTGGTGTTTATACGTCTACGCTTGTACACAAAGTGGATCCATCGCGGCTGCAACAGAATCGATCGTGCTTTTTTGGACATTAACGACTGCATTGCATGATCTTGCTACGCGTGAAGAAGTCCATGCTGTCATAAACGAAGAAGGCTGAGAGAATCGGTGCAGACTCTATTCTCCGGCGAAAGACTATCTTTGATGGTCAGGTACGCAAGGAGCTTGAAGCGCGTGAGAGAGAAGGCAAATTTAAAGCTTGTGTGGTACATAATACCCACAAATGGATGTCAAGTACCTTTTGGACACAGGTCCCATGCATGGTATATCTCAGATTAACTTCATTAACTATCCACGGGACTGATTGGGTTTGTCATCAATTCCGTAGTCTGACCTAGTTTTTTGCAACAAACGGTCAAAACGATGCTTGCGTAGATCATGTGGAATCACAGTGCTACATGACATGGCTGGGGACTGGATTCCCGCCAGGGTGGTCCTTTGGGTCTTTTTCAACGCCCAATCCTACCGCTGTTCCGCAGGCGGACGTAGTCATATTTCCGAGTCCTCGGATCATTTGTATGTACTAGAGTCCTCTCGCCATGATAATATGATCTACTGGGACAGGCTAGGCTACAATAGGTGCGCTGATAGAAACGTGCCAGTGTGGTACATAGATCGGATTCATCGGAAACAGAATTGGATTGGTTCCTGCCAAGGCAATCTGAACTCTGGTTCATCGTCCTCCCGAAGGCAAAAGCATGTGACATACATTAATACAACGCTTAAAGTTATCATAACAATGATAGACTCGCTTGGTTCCTGGCGCTGATTGGCAGTTTTCAATCCTTTGCGGTGGGTCGCTGCACTGACCCTTATTATTGCTCCATATCATGATGCTGATCACTCGCACAGTCACTGCTGCTAGGTCAAGATCCTGTGCCATTTCATCTCGAATTACAGCTCCGCATCCGATGACAACGGTTGGTCACGATCATCAGTGTGACCGCGTCCTTTTTCTCATTACACCGACTTTGCCATTGAACTTGAAGCGAACAATGACAACTCAAGTCGCACCGTCAGTTTACGCCACGAGTTGACCGCGCGCACAATATGTATTGGAAGCTCAGCCACCTGCGTATGTGGCGGCTCCATAATTATTATTATCATGCAGTGCTGTGACACCTTCACTTGACAGATGCCCATGTACGTCACCCCCCATTAAGAATAGTCAAAGAACGCTCTATGTGCCCCTGACAGAGATGGTATCATCTTATTGACACAGCACATGTTAGTACTTAATATCATGTGGGCGCTGCGCGGTTCAACTTCCTGAATCTCATGAATTCGAACGTCGTCACTGCACTCGTAACCCTCACCGTGGTTTACTTTGCCTCGTCTATTTGGAAAACAGTTGTTAACTACCGAAAGGTACGCTTAGTTCAAATGCAGATATGAACGTGGCGTTGACCTCGGGACCGTCGGCAGTTGAGCGCTATCCCGACCGCAGGGGGTTCTGGGTTATTCAGGTCGTACGTTAACGCTCTGAAGTTTGTTAAACATGGGAGGGAAATAGTGCAGGAGGGTTATGACAAAGTGAGTTGGCTCGTGCGTGTTTCTGGATTGAATGTCATTTTGACGGTGGACACGCGACAGTACCGCGAGTCATTATTCAAAGTTTCAATGCCAACACAATGGATGATCGTTGGTGCAAGTCCTCAATTGATCGATGACATACGACGAGCGCCCGAAGATCAACTTTCATTAAAAGACGCAACGGCGGAGATGTTTCACACCGATATCCTCCTTGGGCATGAACTGCACGAGGATGACTTCCACGTTGAGGTTATTAGGACTTATTTCGCGAAAAATCTTGCAGCACAGTTTAATGAGGTTGTGGATGAGATGAAGGTTTCGTTTGAGGAATTTGTGCCGACAAAAGGGGAGGAATGGACAACGCTTATTGCGTACAAGGCAAATTTGAGCATCGTGTGCAGGGTGCTCAATAGGTTCCTAATCGGGATGCCTCTATGTGAGTATCGCACGTCCCCTCATGCACATCCCATCTCAAGGCTTTTACAAGGTCGTGATCCGGATTACAGAACGTTGAATGAACAATTTGCTGTTGACGCTCTTATGGCGGGCAACATACTCAATTTGTTTCCTATTTTCATCAGATCGTGAGTACCCTTCGTTTGCTGGATGCGCAAAGTATACTAATTTTATCGTAGCATCGTCGTTTATTTCTTACGGAAAGTACCCAGAGGGATCCAACGCGGAATAAAGCACTTGGAGCCCTTAATCAAAGAGCGCCTTGAAAAGGAAGCGCAATACGGGGAGAATTGGCCTGGTAAACCGGTTAGTAGATCCCTGATGTTCGTTGGCGTGATGTTGACCCTTGTAAGAATGACGCGATAAGCTGGTTATTGGAAGTCGGGAAGAAACCATATCAGCGGACTATCAAAGGCCTAACGATACGAATCTTGCTTATGAACTTTGCCGGTATCCATACTACGACAATGGTACGTGTAAAGTCTACGTTAAATTATTCATTCATAAATCAAGCGCGGTTTTAGCAATTTACACACGCGCTATATCATCTGGCTGCTCATCCAGAATACGTGCAGCCAATGCGTGAAGAAGTCGAAGCAGCGATACGCGAAGATGGGTGGACCAAATCCGCCATCGACAAGCTACGAAAAGTGGACAGTTTCTTGAGAGAGTCGCAACGGATGCACGGAAGTGGACTATGTATGCATCCCCCTCTTCCCTTCTTCTATGGACCTCGACTTATGTCTCTCTCAGTTAGCATGCATCGTAAAGTAATGAAAAAATTTACGTTCTCTAACGGGGTGACGATACCTACTGGTTATTTGGTTTCTGCTCCACAAACAAGCGTGCATTATGATCCGGTTCGTGGTCCGTCTCATGCTTCATGTCGAGATCATTGATGTAAGCCTGCAGGACAATTATCCGGACCCCGACGTCTTTGATGGGTTTAGATATGCAAGAATGCGCGAGAAAGAAGGCGAAGGTGCAAAACACGTCATGATGACTCCTACGCTTAATTATCTTCCTTTTGGCCATGGCCGCTCTGCGTGGTACGGATACTTTATCTTCTGGTCCCGGAGAACGACTGAATCTCTTTATAGCCCAGGTAGATTCTTCGCAGCATCAGAAATCAAGTTGCTGCTTGCGCACGTGCTGTTGAATTATGATATGAAGCTAGCTGATTGTCGTGGACAGCCAGCAGATTGGTGGTTTGGCTTTCATTCAATGCCAGATCCTACGGTGGAGGTGATGTTCCGAAAAAGGACGTGATGTTCTAGTGCGCGAGATGATATATGACGTTCCACAATTTCATTGCGAAGAGAAGGCGCCCAGGTCTCCTGATTCCATATTATTACCCTCCTTACGTTCCCGCGGTTCAATTTCATGCTTAGCAGTGCGCTACTATTTATTTGAACAAATGCGAGTGTGGTTGGTTTACGTGGCATGGGAACTCGGGGGTCCGATACATCCCAGACCCGGAACACCGTCTACTTTAAGAACCACTGTCAGATTCCATCATTCATAAGCCTTGCGGCGGTAACAAGAGTCAACAGCAAATTGCGCTGAGCAGCACATCCTGGCTGGATCTCATCAAGAACGTATTTGCATGCGAATACCGTGTTTGTGATATGTACTACATGATTTCCTCCTCTCATATTACATAACGTTTTGTGCCAGAAGTTATTGCCCTCAAATGATCCGCTTCGTCGACGAATCGTCCTCGTATACTATGTGTCTCGTGGCTTGATCATTGATCCTTACTCTTCCAAGGTTTATGATCTCAAGATACGTTGGGTAGATCGATGTGCGGTGACATGTGTTGTCAAGCGTAGTGATGTCTTGCGCAAGGGTGAGCGTTGGCGTACGTGGGTAGATTGCGACGCGGCTGTTCAAGCAGCCATGAGCAGATGAGTGCAAACAGCACACGGCCGTCCCGCTGATCTGGTCAGTTCAAGCTCCGACCTCCCGATAAGTCGGGCAGGGTTGCCTATGTTTCTCTGCTCGCCCCAAATGGATCCTATTTGATTGACAGTCAATGCCAAAGCAGAAGGGGAAGGAAAACGTACCAATCATCGACATGTCTATATCAACTTCCTATATCAACACCTGGAATGTTACGGGCCTCTCTATCCGAGAGGTACCCCATTGCTCGTTCCAGTATATACGGTCCGTCATGGGGGTCGATGAAATGCACGTGCTGTGTTGGGAGGAGAGACTTGAATAGTGGAAAGTCGGATACAGCAACCCCAGAAATGCATGATCTGGCACAAGTAGAGGCAGCCGCAAGGACCCCTGTTACAAACATGCAAGGAGTCCTCATCGAGACACGAGTTGAGAGTGCTCCTTCATGGATTCGCTGGGATGAAGCTCGTCATCGTCGGGGTAGTGGCTCTTCAACGTCGCGCTGGTCGTAACATATATAGGCCCCGGAATATAAAGCACAGCGTGCCGTTGTTGTAAGTGAGGATGTGTAAGCGTCATTGTATCCTGCGAGTTGGTGGGAATGCTTGGAGTCATTTGAATCCCCGCAATGATCGCCCGTGATCGCCACCTTTCAAATGGCATTTGTGAAATTAACCCTTACGCCCGCCTGCGTGGCAAAACCCGCAACAAGGAGTCCTGTGATGAAGCATAGCCATTTGTCCATTAAGACCGATTGAAAATACACATGTAAAAAATAGTATGTTTAAAAGTTGTTTCTCGTTTTCCATCGTGCCTGCGCACCGCATGTTATTGATTTTCTTTTTCGTTTAGTGGTTACATAGACTGTAAGTGAAAGAAAGAAGAAGAAAAAAAGAGGAAAGTTTAATCCAGGTTCATGTCATCGACGACTTGATGTTTGTTGGCACTTTTCTTCCCCGATGTCTTGGCTTGTTTCACAGAGGAGTTAACGGATGGCCGAACTGAGGTACTTGGCGTCGTAAAAGATACAAGGCCACTTGCAGATGAAGCCTCTTCATGACCCTGTTGTTCCACAGGAGAGGCAATCTCGGGATGGCTACTATTCGAGAATGGAGGTGTGGTAGGTGAAGCGTTACTCGAGGATGCAGTTGTGGATGACTTTCAGACCAAGCATGAGCTTACGAATGTGAACAAGACGGAGAAAATATATTACCTCGGAAATCCGCTGCTGCTCATCTACAGGGGGTCCATTGTCGAAATGTTTCAAGAGTCCTCGTTACTGTCGGATTTTTGCCCCTCCTCGTTCCTCGTGTAGTCATCGATAGAAAGACGTATTGAACGGGTGTCAATGGGCTCATACGAAGGCATGAGTACTTTAATCCTGTCCGCGTAAATCTGATAAAACTGACTGGCATGAACATCGTGGGGAGAAGAGAAAGGAAACATACATACCTTTTTCTGTGAATAACTTGCAGTAATTGAATATGTACATAAAGATATTCTCATGAGGACAACCGTGCCTGTTCGCAGTTTATCGTATTCAAGCCACGGCGGCGTAAGTTTTCCTTCTTCGTCGACAATATACCTTTGGACTAGTTTAGCCAAGGTATGGTTGAACAGAGCACCACCGTAATCGGAAAGAAAGCGAGGATCATAGGTGTCGTGACGGGCAGCGACATCCTGGGTTGAATCGATCACAGCAGGGGCAGACACCATAATTCTTGGTTGCTTTACGTTTCGCGATCATCTCTTCGATCCAGATGACGTGGAAGAGGAAGACGGTACAACATATTTGGGACCCATGTAGACACACATCAAATCCGATGCCTTTTCGAGATTTGAAGGGCGTAACCATTCCACCGCCTCAACGTTCTGAAGAGGATGCGTAAGCGTTAGAAAGGTCATCAAAAGTCTAAAGCACCTGATTGTTTTCCAGCTCTAGTTGTTCATCATCAACGCGAATGGAGTTCAGGA
The DNA here is from genome assembly GCA_015039365.1 of Amanita rubescens. NCBI lineage: Eukaryota > Fungi > Basidiomycota > Agaricomycetes > Agaricales > Amanitaceae > Amanita > Amanita rubescens. The sequence continues at coordinate 28,763 of WION01000166.1, forward strand.
CGGTTAGTTGATAGTCCCACAAGTACATAAGATCCCTCGGAGCGTCAGTGGGAACTTTAAGCATAAACACGTCCTTGACTCGGGTGTCGTCGCTGATGAGATTATAGTTCTAATTGAGTCCAAAATTAACATCACAGTCCGACGGCTGACGGAGAAAAGAAGTAGACGAACGGAATGACGTGCCAATGGGCTTACCATGGATGGTTATCGTCGTCCCAATATTCAAGCTCGTTTGAATAGCATACGAAACGAGTGGCATTCATGCTCGGATACTCGGTTGAAAGAAAAGATCAAAGGTTTATTTGAAAAAGAGATCCCAGGGACGTCGATAACGTGCTTAAAAATGTAGCTGACCATCTCGTCAGACGAGAGTGGGTACGCGTGGCATTGTACGAGAAAATGTGTATCGCACATCACATGATTTACATGCAAATGTAGGTCCGTGTGCAGTGGCAGCAGCATTAGGGCTGCGGGAAAAACCTCCGCTGCCTAATTCCCCGGTAATGTACCAGTGAGACCAGAACCGATGAGTTTTTCCCCTGTTACTTACGGGTAAATTACCTCCACGGGATCATGCACGTGACCAAAAATCGCCATGTTTTCCCAAAAAATTTCCGCCGTGTGGGTAACGGAAGAGAAGAGAAATACATGTTAGATATTTAGGTAGAAGTTGTTATCTATGATACCCTCTTGTTGTGGTGAGATAGCAAGCGTGGCTGACTTGTTCTCTGTAGTTAATTTTTTGGCCGGCCGAGTATCAGATAGAATCCCGCTCAGGAGTTTGCAGTCGAAATCGATCAGCGAACTCGTTCGCGCCTCGAGTGCAACTTCCGGAGATACCTCAGCCTCATTCCCATCTCCAGGTTTGTCATCCAACCAGCTATCATCTTCCTCGTCCTTGTTCTCGCGCAATTTTTCATTTAACTTCTTTCGGGCATCAATGTAAAGCATTCTCGGGACTGGAAGAGAGTTTGCCCGCGCCTGAGGACTGGTTGAGCACGAAAGATTCAAGATAGGCATTGTACACCGAGAACGTACTTTCTGTTCCGTTTGATAATATTGTCGTATTTTGGTCATATTTACCATTGAGCTCATCAGGTTTTCGGCCATTTCCGCTCGGGCCGCTTAACGCTCGGCCAAACAACGCCTTGGCCACTCCGCTCCGGCGACGCCAGCTTTGATCGCTCGCGCTCTGGCGACGTCAGCTCTACCCTCTCTAGCTCTGGCCACCACCGCTCTCACCGCTCTCGCTCGGGGACTCCAATGCCGCACGCTTTTGATGGTGAGCATTATCTCCCACCCCTTCATTTACTGCTGACGTCCCTAATCACTTGGCAGCCAACGCCACACTCCTCTCTGCTGCTCTCCTTCGCTGCCGACGCCCGCATGCCACTCCTACTGCCACGCCCAGTGCTCCAATCCGCAATGAACGACAGCTCACTGTTCCCACCATTGCTAAGTCCTCAACGCCCATATCATCCCAGGCCTTCCACGCCCGCTGATTCCGGCCGCCTATGCCCCTACCATCCGCCTAAAGGTAAGCGATAACACACATACACGCGATAAAATTACAATAATGGATCCTCTGTGAAGCGTGTGGGATGATCAGATGCATATGCCTCATCGTACAACCTCGAGTCGGAAATGTACCATCCGCTCCTCAAGAGTGACGTAGAAAAGAGCTCGTTCAGGGTCTCGACGCGGCAAATGCACGGCCACAAGGAGGGTAGGATATTATGAGCGTGACAGACAGTCATACTCGGAGAACAGGTCAGCAAAGTCGTGCAAATGCGAGGGAATATCGAAGAGTTGAAGCTGGGTCCCAGAGTCATAGAACAGTCAGCGACTGAGGGAGAACAGAGCTCGCTGCGGTCTGTGTTTATTTATTTTTTTCAAGGTAGATTTCCCTCCTTTCCGGCAGATATATGCTGCAATTGCTCACACCAGCATCCCGCAGTCAGATCGAAATGGAAGATGTGGGTGAGATGAACGAGTTTCGGGGAAATGTACCAACAAATCTACCGTATACTCGTAGTTGCCAGGACTTGTGCGAAATTTATTAGTGTGTGCAAATACCACCAAACAAATGGAATGATGACATCACCCGTCAGCGCGGCTTGAGCCATGCTCATCCTTTCCCTCTCCTCCCATCTCCTCCATACAACTTTCCTCCAAAACCAATCCACCGACCCGCCAATAGCCGATAGGCACAATATAACGAGAAAACGGTGCGTAGTAACGATGCGAACCGGTTGCGAATCTCAGTCCTCTACTCACGTTGCAGCAAATACGTCGTTGCCTGATTAATGTTTAATTATCAAGGGGCAAGAATAGGATGAATCTCAGCCGTTTCGCTGTCAGCCACGCTTAGGTGAGTACGGGCTAAACTTCACTGCGTTCTCACCTGCTGAATCGTCGGAGATGCATTCCCAACTCTCAGAACGTCCGTATCAACGGTCGGGATTGCATGTACGTATTTCAATCTCACTATATGCGCCATTTTCACTTTCTGTGCGTCCCATTATGTTCACCCCATCGCAGTCACCGCTTGCAACAACCATTCGCCATCCAAGTCCCTCGCTCTCGAACGCTTTCAGTCACCCTCAACAACCACTCTGCTTTCTCGCAAAGATTCCAAATCGTTACCATGCTACTTCACAATCTTTCTCTTTCCCATACACGTCGCATTGCTTCTCATGTTTTTGTGACCGCTACTGTAATACAACGCTGGGCAATAAAATTTATTTTTTGAACTATTTTGAACTGCTTTGCTAAGCCACGAAACCACTCTCAGAGCGGGTTGAAGTACTCTCAGAGCGGGAAAATCGACTCTCAGAGCGATGTACCTCGCCTAAAAAAGTGGTGAGGTGCTCTGACCGCTCTGACCGCTCTGGCTGCTCTGGAAAGCGCCGAGAGTGGCCAGAGCAGAACATGCCGAAAACCTGATGCTGACCATCATGTTGGCACGGAGAGGCGATGTAAGCCAGGTAAAAGATGAGACAGTCCGTTCTTCAGGCATGGAATTGACTCGAACTGCGAATATTTTGCGAGCCAAAACCTAATAAGCGCTTGTTACTAGTACCGTTTTAGACGAGCGAAACTACTAGTAAACTCACCGGTAAAATTTTCGCAAACTCTGTTCCCTCAATACTAGCCCACCAATGAAGGGGAGATTGACTATCCTCTATTACCGTGTCGTAGGGGTACTGTTGCCGGGCATATCTCTGAAATTCCGTCAAAAACATCTTTGAAAAATCCGTTCCGCGATTCTTCCACAAAATGAGGCTGGCTTTAGATCCATGGTTAATCTTAGGCATGTGCACGGGTAACCCGCGGGTAAGTCATGTGTTACCCCGACCCGTACCCGTAAAAACCCGTACCCGTTGACCCGCGGGTTAGAGCGCTACGGGTTGCGCGGGTGCGGGTGCGGGTGCGGGTAATGGACGGGTTTGCTGGTATATTTAGTGTATTTCACTATAACTATTTACAGGTATGGAGTAGTATTACTATATTTCACTATATAACTATTTTATCCCATCCGTCTCCCAAATCTACATGTTTCTCTTCTTCAACCTCTTCCATGGCGGAGACTGTCTTGATATCTGTGCTTTTGATCAGCCCTAGGTGGCTCCAGACACCCAAGCATATAAGTGCTCGGGAGCCTTGCACGCCGAGCCGACTGCGGACGTGTGAAATGACCAAGCGGCCACGGCTGAATAGTCGTTCTACTTCAATTGATGTTGCTGTGAAATCCAGTGAATCAAGGAAAAGATATGATAATATAAACTAACCAGGTATGGCCAAATAATCTAAAGCCATGCGTGATGTTGGAATATTTCGGGCCGTGCCGAGCGCGCCGCTCGCTTTCCCCATTTGGTACATCCGCATGGCATCCACATTGCACAATCTACCTACGTATATAGCCCGTAAATACCCTGTATCCCCCATCCGTTTGCCCCAATGTCCACCGGGGCCCAAACTGACCCCTCTTTGTCGTTGTGACGCCGTCGGGATTTCCAACACAAACGGATCGTGCCCAGCTAGCGCCGGGGGGCATCATATAATACCCTAGCAGGTGGCTGTGCTAAAGCCCACCCTCGTTGACTCGCCGCCGTTGCACGTGTACCGTTCACCGCTGCCGAACCTCCCAAGTCGCTTGTCGAAGCGCCACCGTCGTATCCGATCGTTGATCACCAATCGCCGTCATCGTCGTTGTTTGCCACAGGGGGCCGAAGCCCTGAAATCACCGCCATTGCCGCCGTCGTCATCGATCACTGATCGTCATCACTGCCGTTCCCCGAAGCCGCCGCCAATCGCTGATCCAATCGTTGTTGCCATCACCTTGCCCATCGCCAAGATCGCCGCCGATCGTTGATCCTATCGTCGTCGCCGTTACACGTTGCCGTTGCCGCCGTCTATTTTTAGCAATTGATTCTCATCGTCGTCGTCGTCGTTATCTGCCACAGGGGGCCGAAGCCCTGAATCGTCGTTATCATCGCCGTCGTCGTCGTCGTCATCTGCCACAGGGGGCCGAATCCCTAGTACATTGATCTATCACCATCGCTGTCGTTATCTGCCGCCGAGGGCCGAATCTCGCCGATCACCGATCCCATCCACGTCGTTGCACGTTGCCGTTACCGCCATCAATCTTTTCTCGCACACTCGTTATCGCCCCCGCTCATCGCCGTCACTCGCTTATCGTCGCCCACCCCATTATTGACCCTGTCAAGATTCCAGGAGTGCCCGCCCGCTCTCACGTCGCTCGCGCTGCGCTCGCAGGAGTGTGTTGGAATATTTCGGGCCGTGCCGAGCGCGCCGCTCGCTTTCCCCATTTGGTACATCCGCATGGCATCCACATTGCACAATCTACCTACGTATATAGCCCGTAAATACCCTGTATCCCCCATCCGTTTGCCCCAATGTCCACCGGGGCCCAAACTGACCCCTCTTTGTCGTTGTGACGCCGTCGGGATTTCCAACACGTGAAAGGCGAGGATAAGAAGCCCGTCGCTCATACCACCACGATATGGGGTCCCTAACATCTTCCGGATCGCTGTCGAGGTAGCGCTTGAGCTCGGTTGAGGCCTGGAGCTTAGGCAAGGGGGCGAGGGATGGCAGGTCATCAAAAGGGTTCGGGCGCTTTGAGCTAGCAGCGGTTGAACCCTTCGTAGAAGTGTTAGTTGCTGGATAAAGAAGATGGAGTCCAACGCACTTCTTTCCGCTTCTCTCTCTCTCTCTCCACTATGTCGGGATCCTCTGTGACGTCCAGGTTTTTGTAGTTCCGTTCGTATTCTACCTCAACGATTTCACGCGCAGTTTCGATCCACTCTAAGTCCCATCCGGCAGATCGAAAATATGCTAACTTGTGGCGTGGGTGTAGTACTTTCATTTGCATCAGTTTCGTGAATTGATAAATGTTAAAACTAACTGACTCATTGCGATGCGGTAGACTTCGACATCATCTGTCTTGGAGTAGTAGCGGTCAAGGGTCTTCCTGGCAAGGGAAATTCCGGAGCGAATAGGTGCGGGTATATTTAAATCGTCTTCGTACTTCTCAAACTCGTTGTGTATGTGATCCATGGCCGGAAGTACGTGGGCGAGGTGAGGTTTTGCACGGGAAAAGTATTGAGTAGCATCCTTGAGGATCTAACATTCAGGTCGCATGCACGTCAGGTCCAGATTTGGGTGGGCGCGGGACAGGAGTTGGTCGATCATGCCGGATAGAAGTTGTGAATGCAGTGGTGCACGACAGGACATATGAGCGAGTGACGCCGATTAGATAAGCATTCTGCACTCACCTCAAGCACGTTGCAAAGGTGCTTGGCCAAGTCCCACTCTTGCGGATCCATCTCATAATCACGTATGTTGTTTTTTCTGTCAGATGTCATCTTATCTATCGCTTCTCGATATTTTAGTGCAAAATGTAACATATCAAAGGTAGAATTCCAGCGTGTAGCAACATCACGCGGCATCAAGCGGAAATCAAGGCCACACTCGGTGACAGATTGTTTCCAGGCAGGGCCAAGGCTTGTAGTGGAATTGATTATCTTGAAGGACAGTTTCCGGAGCTAGAAAGGAGCACGGTAAGCATGCAATAGCAGGTCGCGGTTCCAGCAGTGATGTTCACCTTGGACAGGACCTGTCGGACAGGGTGGGTCGCTTCATTCAAGGTTACACGCTCCTCCCGGCCGAGATACAAACGCTCATCAACCCAGTCCTTCTCTGGATTGCCCGGGTCTGTATTTTCCGTTTCCGGATCAGAATCTTCATCCTCTGCCACGTCATCGTCTACATCGCCTCCTGGCTCAACTTCGTCTTCTGCCTCAACATCTATCGCAGCAGCAACTCGCTCAGGCTCATCAAACTGTTTAACAACGGACTTGGCAACCAGATTTACGATATGCAAGAAGCATCGTGAACGATTGACTACTGAGTACTCAGGGAGACGGTGTGCAAGTTCCGCAACCATAGTGTCATTATTTGTCGCGTTATCACAAGTCATCGAGAGAATCTGGACAGGTAAAGATAAGTAGTTTACATTCACTTGTGTAAACATACTGACTTTATCAGCAATTCCAAAATTATTCAGAACCCCAGTCAAGACTCGAGCCAAATTTATGCCGGTGTGCGAAATGGGTACTTGGACGATGTCCAGTACCATCCACAGAGGTTTTCCCGAATACACAAGGTGCACGGTGATGGCGACGAATGCTCGATGGTTCGGTGATGTCCAGGCATCTGTAGCGAAGCTCAAACGGCCTTCGTATTTCTTCATAATACAGATAAGTCAATCTTAGCTTGTGGTAATGATGCAATAACTGACCATTAACATAGCAGCAATACGTTGCCGCGTCCGAGCAAAGATCAAACGAACATCGCGTGAAACTGTCCAGGGAGAGGGTATGTAATAATACGGTCGACCCGTCTTCATCAGGAACCTGAAGCCGCGGTCGTTAACAATCGCAAATGGGCGATTATTCTCGGCAACCCAGCGCACAATTTCGGCTCTTCAATAATTCAAATCAGATACCAGCGAGACTGAACTATTGCCGCTCTCACCTTATCTCGGCTTTGGTCAGCTGAACATTAGAATAGGTCTCTTTACCTTTCCCGCTACGTTCAAAATGGGAAGTAATTGTCCCGTCACGCACTGTTGCAATCACTTCACGGGCCTCCTTCAAGTTGTTGGCATCGAATGTTTCCTGTACAACTTCAGGTTTCCAGCAGCGCTCAGCATGTTTCTTGAGGTTTCCAGTCGAATTCGTGTCACGTTTGTCCAAATAACGCCGGATTCTTTTAGTACAGCCTTTATTTGCACAAACGAAATCATGGAACGGGCGCCGACCATCACGGCCGATTTTAGGGATAGGGAGGTAGAATGCATAAACGGGCGATGTCCACTTGCATCGCAGACGTTCTATTCATGGTCAGTCGCTAATCTATTCAACCACAATGAAACTTACCTAGCATTGCCTCGTCTTTTGCGCGTATTACGTCCGAGTCCATCGTCTCATCAAGGTCAACAAGGTCAATCACCTGTGGCACGCTGGGGGTGGACAGTGTCGCCTGTGGTGTGTTAGAGACTCCATCAGATGAGACAAGCTCGTCATCGGGAGATGGGGTAGGAGGATCTTCAGTTGGTGAGGCCCTGCGCTCCCCATTTTCTTTTTTCTTTTTTCTAAAAACATTCTGGCTAGCATTTGCCGGTGTATCCCCGAGCTCCGCAGCTTTACGCTTGAAGCTCGGTCTAATAGTACGGCCAGATCGAGATGTTGCTTCGGTTGTTGATGGGTTCATGAGTCGCAACGAAAAGCACACATTTTTTTTTTCACATAATTTATATACTTTTGAGTGCTGATTTACGGTATAGAATAAATGACCCTTGATCCATAGCTTGAAACAGTGGTAGCAATCATAAGACTAAAGCATAGTTTCAGCTTAAACTAGCTCAGGACGGGGATGATGTTTGGCAGCACTACTAGTAAACTGCCTTATCATATTTGGATCCGGGCGCCGCAGGGGCACAGCGCTAAGCACTTATAGTACAATTTACGAACAGTAAAAGTGTCATGAGAGTTGCGCGGCAGCACTGCGCACAGTGCTTGTCCTGGCCGGCGGGTTGCCACGGGTACACGGGTCACAGGTCCGTGACCCGAACCCGTACCCGCTGTGACCCGTACCCGTAACCCGTCGCGGGTATGGCTACCCGTGCACATGCCTAGTTAATCTCGTTCACGGCGACGTCCATCAGAAACATGGCCACTTGTCGAAAGGCTTTAGGGTGCTTGATCCCGGTGAGATCGATTTGTGATGACTGTTCGAGTGGATCTGTTTTGAAAAGATCTGGGCTGAGGTGAAGGTATACTAAAGACGTCACGTAGTAAGCAACGTGAGTCCAGTAATGTTAGGTATGAAGTTTACTTACCTGGATCAAGGTAGGCTCCTGCGTAGTATAGATCAGCAGCTGTAGATATTCGCCCCTCAACAAATAATTCACGATGCCGATGATTCAGAATGCCGTAGAGTTTGTGACCCACGTCTGCTGGCAGCTCCTGCTGGTTGATCAGAGTATCAATGACCGCATCCGTTTCATGGAGGAACGAGTGCCAATAAAGGCAAACGTCACCTGGCAGAGCCTCGTTCGCTTCAAGACAGGTGATGGCCTTGAGTGCTGGGCTTCCTATGTCGATGAGATGTCGAAGTGCTATCTGGAAAGATGCGGAAGCTTGCGAAGGTCTTGGAGAGAAATACTTAGAGTAGGACTAGTACAAATCAAGTCAGTCGGAGTCGGTGTCGGCAGTAGTAGCTATGCTTACCTCTAGACTGAATATACCTTGCTCCACAACCCGTTTGATGACAGGAAGACATTTTTCTAAAGCGCGCGCTGCTCGTATGACTGTACCGAACCTTGTCTTTCCGATGGCTTCAAGTCCGCTAGTCATTTTCAGTTTGACACGTGCGCTATTGAATTCGGCTGATCCAATGTGAGATCTGTGAAATTTGGCTACTACGGCACGCAGTGTACTGATGACCTGTCAAAAAACTTCATTTAGCATTGAAAAGTCAGATGAATGTGAGCTCGCACCGGCTTGAAGTGGTCCATTTTCACAATATCCTTCAATGCATTGTTCAAATGGTGACAGATGTCTGGGACATTGAATATAAGATTGACATGACCTGCAAGTAAATCTCGAGAGAGACGCGTGTTCCCAGTACTGTCGCTCACAATCGCCGCAAATCGTGTGGGTCCTATTTCATTGATCACCTAAAAGGGAAAGTGACTGACATAAGCAAGGGACAGCATACGACAGAAGTCTTACCTTCAATGCGAAGTCCCTAATCCACCGTGCAGAATGTGAAACATCTGTTGCATCACTACCTTCAAGAAGGTACACCTTATGGTTCTCGGTTGATACGTGAATGGTCCAAAAGGCATCATGGCCTCGGGTGGTACCGCCATCGTATGACAAGGTCAAGTTATCCTGCTGCTGCAATATTGCAATAGCCTTATTGCGTACGTTAGCCGCTTCTTCCACAATTTGCTGCTCTTCTAATTTTGACCGGTTTGCTGGCTTGTATGTAGGACAGAGTAGCTGGAGCACGGATTGCCATTCAGGACGGTTCACAAGGTAAGGTGGTATTCCGGCGGCGCAAAACAGTTGAACAATTGCCAGATCTGCAGCTTTATGACGCTCCTTCAAGCCTTTATCCTTGAACTTCTCAAATAGGTCCACAGCATTATGAACTTCAACGACGGCCTTCTTGACGACCCTCTTTCCACCATCTTTCTGATCGGTGATCACTTCTTCCACTGTCAACTTACGTGAAGGGGCGTTTGACGCTGCCACATTACGAGCTTCCTGCTGGAGTGAAATGTCAAGTTTTGTACATTCTGTGGCATGGCGAAGCACCCTGGCAGTGCTTCGCCTTTTCCAGCTATACCGACACCCAGTTCCGATACAACGATATTGACGGTCTGAAGGGTCATCTTTGCGATGACATAGCTGTGTCAACCTCTCAAGAATCGGTTTACGAGGAGCACCTCCCTTTTTCGACTTGACTGGTTTGTCTGAAAGGTCCACAAAGATAGTAGGGTCATATTTTTCGTCCTCTTCGTAGTGTTTAAAAGTCCGGTTCGGTCCGGTTTTTCATGCTATTTTTGGCACAACCGGACCCCGACCGGTTTTTCGGACTTTCCCATTTGGGTGCAACCGGACCAAAACCGGTGAAAACCGGTCTTGCAGCATTGCCAGCAGGCTGCGCAACCGGTCACAACCGGTTTTCACTCAAAACCGCTTATGTAATAGTGAAAAATCGAATTCTAATAATATATAAGTAGATGACATCCTAAAATGCCAAAGTAGGCTATGTTGTGGGCATTGAATATGTCATTTTTCAAGATCTGACAGTTACTAAAGGAATACAAGGGGCTGCATGGGTGGATGCGTAAATGAGCACTTGGATGACATTGCCAAAATTAGCTAAAGTGATGTCATTTGCTAAAATTAGACTAAAGCAAATCAAGCAATGTCATTGATATGTTATATAAGTGCACTAAGCTTATTCTAAGGGGTTTGAGGCTATGTTGTAGGCAATAGATATGTTAATTTTTGAGATCTGACAGTCATTACATTAATACAAGGGGTTGCATAGGTGGATGCACAAATGGGAGCCCGGATGACGTTGCTAAAATTAGTGCAACTTCTAATTTTAGTAGCGTCATCCGACTACCCACTGGCCAATCCACCCCTCTAACCCTCCAAACGGTTGCCGAAAAAGACCGGTTGCAACCGGTTTTGCAACCGGTCTTTGACATCTGGCCCAAATCCTCGGACCGAAACCGTTTTGAGGCTGTAGGTGGCAAAACCGGCAACCGCGGTTCGGTTGCAACCGATACCGGTCCAGTCCGGTTACCGGTTTTTTGCCGGTCCTTTAACCGGACTTTAAAACACTACCTCTTCGCCATCCTCATCCTCATTTTCATCAGGCTCTGGCTCAGACTCCAACCCATCTTGCCTGAATAATTCCGTTTTGGCATCATCTGGACATGCGCCAGTAGTTTTGTGTGGAGATGGAGCTGCTTGCCCCACAGCATCAGTTACGGTGAGTGGCTTCAGTTTCTTGGCATGAAATAAGGGGGCTATTGGTATCGGTTCAGGTAGCGGTCGCTTGGTAGTACTCCGTTTCAATGCAGGCTCAAACGAATGGGAGACTGGTACGATTGCTGATTTTAGGGACATTGACGCAGCAACAGGGGTAGTTGCGCCCATTTGAAAACTGTTTGCATGTTTCTAAGCATGATGTAAGTGTATAATGCCGATCTAATCATAATTTAAACTTACATTTTTTAGTAGATCTACGAAATCAACAAGGTATGTTACCCTTGTAGCCATTGCTTCAGTACTTGACTGAATAAGAGGGACCTGATTGCCACAGAACAGGTGCATGATTGCATTCGTCGCCAAGATTGCGCAAGAAAAGCCATCCTCCTGTCGACTACAGGCCATTGTCGACAATGTGAAGGATCCAGTAACGTGATGGGCCAGCCACCATGTTAGCGCCGCATCCAATTCATCTGGTATGCCAAATCCAAGTGTATCTGCGTAGAAAATGCACTTATTGGGTACATCGATAGCAACGGCAGTCCAGTGATTTCCCCGTTCTGGACCTGTACCTCCAGGTAATAATGCAGGACCCTCGCCAACCCAAACGGGAATACAAAAGGCTGCGCGCGTAAGTTTCCCATCTGCTAGCTGTTGCCCGAGCATCTTAAGATGAGCTGCAGACTTGTCAACAAGATAGTTGTCCGGGTTATAGCGGTATTGTCTAATAATCTTCTCGTTGTAGCAAGAATCAAGTACCTCCACCATCTCGATTGCATAGCTTGATAGTTTGTTGTTCATTACCTGCACCATTATATCAATGTGTCCTGATGAAAGCCAGTTCCTAGAGCAAAACTGGGCAAGATCTGTGATTGCAAGCCCCCATGATCCATCAAGGCTGTATCCCCACGGAATTTCCGACAGTTTATCAATTACGTGGTGAGCACCAATACTTCTCACATACTCCTCAGCTGCAGCCCATTGAACCTTGATCGCAGAGACAGCTGGAACCTGCCGCCAATATTCCAGGACCCAGAACGGCAGTTTTATTAAAGTTAGGTCATCCTTTGGATAATTGAATGACTTGTGGCCGGCACTAATTGCGTCTGGCAGCCCATTGATGCAGGCTTGGAGATCATCCAGAGCGGGAGGTGCAAGGCCAGGTATGATGCTCGCTAGCCGAGCATCTATGGAACTCGGAGCCTCCGAGAAAAGATTAGGATTGTTTGATAACGGCGCATCATCAAGCCTTGAGCCAATGGGAGTACGAAAGCGGATAAGGTTCAGAACGCTAAGCTTCGGATCGGGAAGAATGACAGGTTTAATGGACGGCGGGATTTCAAGGGCTGCATGCATGACGAGATTGCGTGCGACGATTTGAGCGGCCCGCCTTGCCCAATTTTTTTGCTCATGATCATGTACAGCTGCGCATACCATATATGGTAATACACGTGATATGGTAAATTACTTAGCCTAAATTCGCTCGACGATGGGGGCAGTTAATTACCAGTACGGTACCGGTAAGTATCTGGGGAAAAACCGGTCCGGGGAAAAACACCCCCTTTTTCCCGCAACCCTAAGCAGCATCACAAGGTGATCACGTGCTCAATGATCTCCCCTGAACGGTTGCTGCGCCGTAAAACCCTTCACCTTTCAGGTTGCGGGGATCTTGACGTCTTTGATGGGTTTGCGAGGATACACGAGATAAAGGGATTTTTTTCTTCTTCTGCATGGCCGCTGCGCAGTTCAAGTACTACCCCTATTCTTGTTCGGTAGCTGGGGATGTGTAACGCCACCAATTTTTCGTTGCAACAAAGTGCTGCTGATGCATGCATGGTTGAAAGAATGGCAGGTAGTGGTGGGCTGTTAGTAAAATGGCGGTTCGGATGGGTTTGCGTCGTGGGAAAGGAAGGCTTTGCAGCCTGCGAAGAAAAACGATACAGGGTTTTTCCTAAAGACGACATCATATATTGGATTAAGGTGAAAATGTGTCGGCTCAGGTTGGACGGATAGATGATCGTTATTGCATATACACCTATGGCATGCGTTAACCTAGCCCATGACCACAGTGAGTGATCTTGTCCATCTCTCGAAGGAACCGCACGATTGCTTTGAGAATCGCGGGCGACCGAGGTTGCCTTCCGTCAACGACGCCCACAGTGACCTAAGACTCTACAAAACCAACCATCAGTTAACAGATCGACAAGAACCATGGAAACAACACACTATCAAGAACGACAAGGCCAAATCTTAATCCGGCACCCGTTTTCACGCCTTCCCGGATCGCCCAATCGTCTATCGTCGGTGGTTTCGTGGTGCCCAGGGTACCATTTCATTCTAACCGTCCTTTTCACTTCGTCTCGTGAAGAAAACGACCCGCCGGCGGTCAAAAATGTGTTATGATTGGCTCTAGTACCGATCTGAGAGTGATTCTGCCAATCCACGCCATGCGGTGGTCTGTGCCACCTCTGCAAGCTCGTGAGTGCTGTCAAGACCCTCCTCCCTTGTTGACGTCTGTCACATGGTAGCAATGCCCTAGTAGTGGCTGCTTGTCCCGTCCCAATGTCGGGGGTTAAAGAGTTTGGAAGAAACTTGGGACAAGGCGTGTACGTGCGGCACATATCCAAGCTGTTTTGTTGGGGGGCGAACCGGGAGCCATAGGCTTTGGTAGAAGCAGGGATTGCCGGACGCTGGGTGTATATTCTCCGTCCGCCAAGACAGAAAGCCAATGCGCAGCAGTTTAAAGGAGCTGCGAAGCAACATTTCGAGATTCTAGAGAGGCGAGAAGAATGAATATTGAGAAGCTACCGGCGGATAGGGGAGCAATGGTGAGGTCGGTACGAAATGGACTAGTAATAAACATGTCATCGGCTCTTTTCCTTTTACCACCACCTTCCGGATTGGGAAACTTACGGAAAAACAGCACTCAAACCCCAGCTCTACAAGCAACACACCCCAAGAGCCCCTGAAACCCCCCGTTCAGTCCGGCTTTCACCCCTTTACAACCCCCCCTTCCTTCTCCTCGTGTTGCCCAAATGGCAGAACGAGGGAGCACCCCTCCCCACTCTCCTACGGACCGCCGCATTAATCCCCCCCCGCCTAATAATAGATCCCCCACCCCAGCCCTATCTTACGTCTCTCAGGTGACCAAAGGCTCAGCGCAGGCCTTCTCCCCGATCCCTTCTCTGCAATACCCGACAACCCAACAGCTACTCGATCCAATTGAACTCCGCGATTCAGGCATCAAATATGACGTAAGCCCAGGTTACACAGACCCGCCAAACAATGAAGACGCCCAGCGCCTCGAAACCCTCGACTCACCGTACAAATGCACCCCCCCCAAGGGAAGATTCTGGCACGGCTCGGAAGATGAAGATATGAATGACAGGACATCAGTCCCACCCTCCCAATCTCAGGAGCGCGAGTACGACCCTAGAACGCCCCGGCCAAAACATAAGACCAAAGTCAAGAGGCGCTTCACCCCCCTGGGAAGCCTCCCTTCCCCGTTAGCCAACACAATCAGACAATTGGAAAAAGCACCCCACCCCTTGGTGCCGGACCGAACCGTGGACACGGCCCCCCTCAATGCGCTGAAAACGTGCATCCAGAAAACCTATGAAGCACAAAGTGTCCCGACCCCTCCCCCCACCGGGGAGCACTGCGGCGCACCAGTGGACATCAACGCTGAACACGAGGCCCTAACCAACACAGCGGCCCCACTGCGAAACGACGCAATTGCCCGCCTGAGTTTACCTGCTTTGATTGATACGGTTCGACGGACCATCCGAGAAATCCTCTCGGACTCCCCAAATGTTTACTCCTTAGGATACCTTGTCATTGACATAATTTCCCCTTTTAGGACCCGGGGATCCAGAGACCAAATCGTGGACGTCGCCAGCTCCATCGCTGCGACCTTCGCCCCCACGCTCCTGGGGGGAGACCTATCCATCAAGAATTCAGACGAACGCCTCAAAGAGCAAGACTCTGAAATCCGTAGCCTTGAAGAAGTATACACCTGGGCCAAATCCATGGCTAAGACCATCACCTCTACCAAGTTAGACCTACGGGATGCTAACTCCCGCATTAAACAGATAGAAGAACGCAACAGGCATCTCAGGCAAGAGTTTGAAAACGAACAAAAACGCGCAAACGCGCTCGCCCAATCCATCTCTCACGCAAACGCAAGAGCCAACGAGGCGGAAAACTCCTTCAAGAACACCCACGTAAAATTCGCCCATTTGAAGGAGGAACATGGTATGCTACTCGACGAATTAGAAAAGGAAATAGAGTCCCGCAGGCGCCAAGATCAAGAAATGGAAATTCTACGCACGGCAAACCAAGAACTGATGCTCCAGCTGGCGGAACGCCAAGAAAACCACAGAAACGAAAAGTCGCCCTCAGGTAATGAACAGACAAAAAAGGAGCTGACTAATGACGAAACAAACATGGCTATCGATCCTGTCACTACGCCACCATCCCCCCTCACTATTGGACATCGCCCGAAAAAGCCAACGCCCCCTCCGACCACGACCAACAATTTTACGGGCAAAAGACGGCCAATTAACACGGTTGCAGAGCAAGACGGTGTCACCGTAACATGGGGAACCCCTCCGCCAGAAACCATCTCCCAACTCCTCAAGTACAACCTTCAAAACAACCCCGGCGCAAACATCGACTCGCTCATTGAAATGTCTTTCAAGATGGCAGATGTGGCACACTCAATTCTGAAGCCCACGCCCACCACCACAGGAACCCAAGCCCCGAACGCAAACCGGCAAAGCAAGCGATCCAATCCCTTTGCCCCTCCCCTCGCAAATGGCCCGACTAATGAAGCCAAAGAACGGATGGCCCGCACCCTGGCAGACATCGATAGAGACATTCGCGCAGCTTACACCAAAACAAGCAAAGATATTGAAGAACGGCGCAAAAATACCAGGGGCCCCCAGCCTGGGACTAAGCCTTATCTTTCCTCACCGTCAAAAACGTACGCTAACATAGCCCGCATAGACTCTGAAAACCCCTGGGCTGTTGTCCAGAACAAGCGCCCGTCCGCAGGCAAGCCCCCTCACCGTCCAACAATACGCGGCACCAGAAGCACAGAGCTCCACATCTCCTTGGGCAAGAACGCCAAAACCGATGCCCTTAGGTCCCAAACTGGCAACCTTCTCGCACAATCCATAGTCAACGCTGTCAACGCCACGGCCAGCCCCCAGGAGCTAAACCACGTAAAGACAAACCCAATCGCCTCCGTCAAATGGTCCATGCGCGGAACCCTCGTAATCCAGTGCAATAGCCCTCTCGATGATACAATCATAGAACTCCTGAAGAAAGCGGCCAATTCTCTGGATGATGATACAGTAACCGTTACCAATCGCCCACCCACCACCCTCCTGAAATTTGCGGCCGTCCCGACGGTAAATTTTGATGGCACAGAAGCAGATGAATACGACCTCGAAAACGAGATAAGATCCCACCCAGCCTGGGCCGACATCCACTTCGTCGAGCGACCAAAGTTCATCACCCCGAGGGGGCAAAAAAAGGGCCTCACTGCAATCGTCCTCGTGGGTGTGGCAGACGATGCCCAAGGGTCACTGGGTAAAAAGCTCTTGAACACGACCATACATTTCTCATGCGGCCCACGCCGATGCCTCCCTTGGATTGTCAAGAACGGCGCCAAGCAATGCACCACGTGCATGAGGTGGGGCCACCCTGCCTACTGGTGCCGATCTCAGCAAGCGACGTGCGCACGGTGCGGTGGCAACCACGCCACCATCTCTCACTCCGGCCAGTGCACCTCGTGCAAAACGGGCCAACCGTGCAGCCCAACATGCATAAACTGTGGCGAAAACCACGAGGCGACCAGCTCTGCCTGCAACTTCTATGCGGCACGCTATGATGACAACAAGATCAGGGAACTGCAAACCCTGGCCCGAGAAAGACGATCACTGGCGGCCACAAGCCGCGTCGCCAATGAAATCAAACAGGGCATTACCAACCCCATAGCCTCATCATCGTAATGGCGATAAGCTTCATCTCGAAACTAAAGTTTGCCTTCCAAAACATCCGTAAAAGCAGGCCCCACCTCCACACTCTACTCGAAACGTTACAATCAAATACTGATCTCCTCTTTATTCAGGAACTCCCCGTGTACCAAGTCCGAAATATTGCGTCTTCAACAAATGAGGAAGGAGACCCCCTCATAGGAACAGCAGCCCACGCCCAGTGGGTTTGCATAGACAAACGATCCGCATTCCCAGAGTCGCAAGTAGCCATTTTCGTTAACAAGCGCATCCTCCCCTCCTTCTCCCTATTCATGGACCCACTAGATATACCGACTCCAAATGTACTGACTCTTCGTCTCACCAGGAACGTTGACCAATCAAGCGCTACAGTCATCTGCCTCTACAATCGACCAAAGACGCGCAACACGGCGGTCCGTACCCTCCTCATGACCCTCCCCACCCTTCGGGACATTGCCATACTACAAGGGGACTTCAACCTCCACTCACCAGAATGGGACCCACAACGCACCGAAGCAGATGAAATGGCAATAGAGCTGCTAAATGCCCTCGCGCTCACTGACTTGCATCTAGTTAACGAAGACGGACAACCAACATGGCACAACCCAAAGCAAAACCGATCCTCAGTCCTCGACCTTATCTTTGCGCACGTCTCACTGCTTCGTCACAAAAAGTGGACCTACCAAAACTGCATAGAAGAAAGAGAACCAAGCGACCACTCCCTTCTCAAACTCGATCTCGGCATCAACAAGACATGGCGCGGCGCCCCGTACATAAAAGGGGAAAGCGAAGAAGAAGAAGACTTTGTAAACTCGATCAGAGGTGCCATCCTGGCTGGTGCAGATAACGTCTCATCCAATCTCTCTGACACATTTGACGAAATTTACAGAACCATCGACTACGCTTGGCGTCGAAACTCAAGAAGTCCAAAGCAGGGATCAAACCCGTCCATGTGGTGGGACGACGACTGCACGGCAGCTAAAGCCAGGCTCCAGGAGGAGCAGTCCCCAGCAGCACAAAAAGCTTTCCAAAAAGCCGTGAAAACGGCACAAAAAGCCTTCTTCCGCAAAAAGCTCAAGACCATGTCAAGCGTCAAAGCGCCCTGGGAAGGCGTCCGTTGGACCGGGGCACGAAAAGCCCCCCCTATCTCCACAATCAAAGACAATGGCGAAACAGTCACCGACACGGACCACCTCTGGAGAGTATTCGATAAACAGTTCAACATCAACGCCACCGCGGAAATCAATTGGGAACTTCATAAATGCTTTGCTGACACATCCAGAACGGGATTTCCCCCCTATGACGGTATACGAAGTTCGCACTGCGATACAATCAACATCAAATTCGTCTGCCCCAGGAGGCGACCACATCACATGGCGCCTACTCAAAAAAGCCCTTGCAACTTACGAAGTCGCAAAAGCGCTAGTCAAGCTATACAACAGAATCCTAGATGAAAGCTTCTGGCCGGCGCAGTTCAAGGAAGCGGAAAGCATTATCATTCCCAAGCCCAAGAAAGACGACTACTCAGTCCCAAAGGCCTACCGCCCAATCGCCCTCCTCAATACACTTGGAAAGCTCTTCACCAAAATCCTGGCATCCCGGCTACAGTACTGACGCCAACAAGCACAGCCTCCTTCCACCCTGGACAATTTGGTGGCGTTCAAAAACACTGCCACTACCGACGTCGCCCTTATACTGATGGACACTATTGTCAAGGCCCGCGAACGGGGCCAACATACATCAGTCCTTGCCTTGGACATAGCCCAATTCTTCCCGTCACTTAACCACCAGGTAATGCTCACGATACTAACCAAGCTAGGATTTAACAGGAAACTCACAAACTTTATCGTCACTTACTTCTCGAATCGCACTACACGCTACCGGTGGGGTTCGAAACGTGTCCCCGCCCATGGATGCCAACGTCGGGGTTCCCCAAGGCGATTGCCCCTCCCCCATCCTCTCCGCTCTATACCTTGCAATGTTGCTGACACTTGCCTTTCAGTGGGGAACAGATAAGAGCATCAACTTACTGGTTTTTGTTGACGACGGCGCCATGATCACAACATCCGACTCCTTCCAAACAAACGTTGACATCCTCGCTACCATGTACAAAACACTGCTAACACTCCTAGTCCTACTTTGGCCTCACCGCTGAACACTCAAAACTGGAACTCAAACACTTCTACGCGTTTGACCTCAATAGCCCAACTCGAAAATTCAAGGAAGACGCTCAACCCCCCCTTACATTTGAATGGGAAGAAAAGATATGGACAGTCCCGCCATGAGACATATGGCGCTACCTTGGTTTCTATTTCGATTCTCGCCTCAATTTCATGACCCATGTTAAAATATACACTAACAAAGCTTTCAGCACGATGCGAGCATGTCAAATGCTCAGAAACTCTCATGACGGTCTCGGGCCAGAAGAACGAGCCATCATCTACAAAGCATGCGCCCTCCCGATCCTCGCCTACTGGCCTGGCTCTATGGTATGCCCCCTTTGGCGATGGCGCTAAAAAGTGTTTAGCGCGAAATGGAAAGAGTCCAAGCCTTTGCTACCCGATGGATCACCGGCGCTTTCCGCACCACCCCACGAGGGCGCCCTTGAGGTCCTCTCTGGCATCCCCCCACTTGCCTTATGGTTTAACATATGTCCTCGCTAAGTACAGCTGCTCGTATCATGACTCTCCCTGAAAATCACCTCCTTAGGCAAATCTTCCACTTATGACCCGGTCCCAACCCGGTATCGACACATACCCCCAAGACGCCGACACCGCAACTTTACCAGACTGATAACCCTATAGTCCGGACTCAAAACAGACCAAATACAAGAATACTTTCGAACCGTACCACGACGAAGCGAAACCTGGAGCCAGAATCCTCGACACCTACTTGACAAGAATCCACTTCTTAAACATGGATGCCCCCAAGAAGGGTAGCGAGTCCTTCAAACCATGGCTAGCAACGTACAAACGCTGGTTATCAGGATGAAATGAAAACCCAAGTTATCTTCTTCACAGACGGAGCCTTTTGGCGACAGGAAAAGACGAGGCGCAGCAGCATGTGTAGTGTTGGAGCGATGAACAGTGGAGTGGGGAAAAAAGGGAGTGGTGCGCTGCCGCCTCCTCCTTCGATGCAGAACTCGACGCATGCGAAATAGCAATCACGTGGCTCCTCCAGCGCACGGACATCAAAAGCTGCAACCATCATCACAGACAACAAGGCAGCCATCAACGCCCTCTTCGACACGAATACACACTCGAACCAAAGCACCTCCCTAAGAATATGCATAGCCGCACGAGACTGGCTGAGTCGATCGTCTGAACACACATTACGAATTTCATGGTGCCCGTCACATGTAGGAATCGCAGGAAACGAACGTGCAGGACAGGATTGGCAAACAGAGAGAAAGATGAAACCGTGGCACCAGCCATTCCTCCGCGATCACTTCATACAAACGGCAAAGTTCCAGGCGCAACGATGGTGGAATGCGAGATATCGCAGCCCTCACTATGTGGGTCGCAGCTGGATAACAATCAAACGCAAGAAAAAGCCCATCAAACCCTCCATCGGCCCCACCACCCGGCGTTTCGTCATGCGGGAAATGGCAGAAAACAACCCTTTCATGATGACCAGGACTAACAGCGCGCAATCACTGAACCACGCCCCAACAGGAGAATACCGAAGACGGTTCTTCCCAGATCAAGCCGACACAATGCTTCCACTGCGAAAACCCTACTCTCCACACAAGGTCTCACATTCTAACGTCATGCGGCAAGTACACGTCCCATCTTTCTTCCGTAAAAGCAATCTGCAGCTGATGAAAATAGCAAAAAACTCAAGACATTCCTAAAGAATAACCCCACCTGCCTTCACATTTGACGACCTTCCCCCAGAACCCCCGTGATTCACAACCTTCACGCCGCCTCTGTCTCGTTTATTAGTAACTTATTAGGATACTATTACATTATGATCCTGGGCTCTCCGCAACACATACAAACTTCCGTAGAAGTGAAACAATAGCTATAATAACTACGATAAAGTACTCAATACATCCATTTCTATTCGGAAAAAAAAAAAAAAAAAAAAAATAGTAATAAACATGTAAAGAGCTACAAACAAAGTAACTACCATATATGTACTACTATGGAATTCCCACAGTTAGATATGCTCATCTGAATGTTGAATAATCCTGTTACAACTTTATGCTATACCCTGGACACTATGACTTATGGGGACCAGTACTGTTATTGAACTGTTATCACATGCAACCCCTTTACTATCAGTGATCACATGCATCCCACCTTTTATCACATACATCCCACCTTTCATCACATGTCTGTTCACTTTATCACATGTAATTGTACTTCTTAGACATATATAAGCCTGCAAATATACAGACTGGATCCCCAGTCTAGTTTTAACTGTCAATCAGTTCAATCTCAACTCTGAGCTTGTCTTTGCACACTCTACTAGTTGGAAATCTTACACTGGTATAGAAGCTTCACAATCCCATTTCCAGTATTTGGATCAGGATTTGAAAACAGCTGATGCCTGAGTCATTGCCAGCTCAAAACAGAACTCCTCAATCTCTGGATACATTATTAGGATTCTGCCAAAGTGCCAATAAGTAACCCCCCAGTTTTTGAGCTCATCTATCACATCAAATTTTCTCATATTTTTCACAATTTTATTTAAGCTGTGGCAACACTACTCTTGTCTTTGTATTATATTTATTAGTATTAATACACAGAAGACAAAGGCAATTATAACACAAGTCTGCCAATAGGTAACCCTCCAGTTTTTGGGCTCACCTATCACATCAGATTTTCTAATTTTTTACAATTTTACTGAAGCTGTAAAACCAAAGGAAAAACCAAAAAAACTGACCTGGGTGGCAGCAACACTAATCATGATCAGCATGACACAAAACTACTCAGATACTGAAACACAGGAGGGGGAGAAGGGGATCTATAGATGTAGTAAACAATCATAAGGAGAGAACAGTCCACTGATACCCATATGTACATGTATATGTTACAGTATACCTTTAGCCCTGCAGTGAATCATCCTGCAGGTTGCTTATGTAATCTGGGTGAAAAAGGAAAGAGCAAAAGGAATAGAAGTAGAAAAGAAATATGGCCTTGATAGTTAATGCCAAATTGCCCATGCTGGTAGTATCTGGGTGGTCTAATCCAAGCTTTATTTTAAATGCATTCATCACATCCATCTGAAGTGTCTTTGCCTCATCCCACCTTCCCTGATTCCAGTATGTTATTGCTAAATTGGCCATGCTGGTGAGAGTGTCTGGGTGGTCTGATCCAAGCTTTGTTTTGAATCCATGCATCACATCCATCTGAAGTGTCTCTGCCTCATCCCACCTTCCCTGTTTGCAGTATGTCAATGCTAAATTGGCCATACTGGTGAGAGTGTCTGGGTGGTCCAATCCAAGCTTTGTTTTTCTTGAATTCATTACATCCATCTCAAGCTTCTCTGCCTCATTCCACCTTCCCTGATTCCAGTATATTGATGCCAAATTGGCCATGCTGGTGAGAGTGGATGGGTGGTCTGGTCCAAGTTTTGTTTTAAATGCATTCATTGCATCCATCTGGAACTTCTCTGCCTCATCCCACCTTCCCTGATTCATGTATGTCAATGCTAAATTGGCCATGCTGGTGAGAGTGTCTGGGTGTTCTGATCCAAGCTTTGTTTTTCTTGAATCCATCACATCCATCTCAAGCTTCTCTGCCTCATCCCACCTTCCCTGACTCCAATATATTGATGCCAAATTGGCCATGCTGGTGAGAGTGGATGGATGGTCTGATCCAAGCTTTGTTTTGAATGCACTCATCACATCCATCTGAAGCTTCTCTGCCTCATCCCACCTTCCCTGATTCATGTATGTCAATGCCAAATTTCCCATGCTGGTGAGAGTGGATGGGTGGTCTGATCCAAGCTTTTTCTTTCTTGCATTCATCACATCCATCTCAAGCTTCTCTGCCTCATCCCACCTTTCCTGATTCCTGTATGTTGAAGCCAGATTGCCCATGCTGATGAGAGTGTCTGGGTGTTCTGATCCAAGCTTCATTTTAGAAGCATTCATCACATTCATCTCAAGCTTCTCTGCCTCATCACATCTCCCCTGATCCCTGTATGTTGATGCCAGATTGCTCATGCTGGTGAGAGTGTATGGGTGGTCTGATCCAAGCTTTGCTTTTCTTGAATTCATCACATTCACCTCAAGTTTCTCTGCCTCATCCCACCTTCCCTGATTCCTGTATGTTGAAGCCAGATTGCCCATGATGGTGAGAGTGTCTGGGTGGTCTGATCCAAGCTTTGTTTTTCTTGAATTCATCACATCCACCTCAAGCTTCTCTGCCTCATCCCACCTTCCCTGCTTCCAGTATGTTGATGCCAAATTGGCCATGCTGGTGAGAGTGGATGGGTGGTCTGATTCAAGCTTTATTTTGAATGCATTCATCACATCCATCTGAAGCTTCTCTGCCTCATCCCACCTTCCCTGATTCCAGAATGTCAATGCCAAATTTCCCATGCTGGTGAAAGTGGATGGGTGGTCTGATCCAAGCTTTGTTTTTCTTGAATTCATCACATCCATCTGAAGCTTCTCTGCCTCATCCCACCTTCCCTGATCCCTGTATGTTAGTGCCAAATTTTCCATGCTGGTGAAAGTGTCTGGGTGATCTGATCCAAGCTTTGTTTTAGAAGTATTCATCAAATCCATCTGAAGCTTTTCTGCCTCATCCCACCTTCCCTGATTCATGTATGTTGATGCCAAACTCCCCATGCTGGTGAGAGTGTCTGGATGGTCTGATCCAAGCTGTGTTTTAAATGCATTCATCACATCCATCTGAAGCTTCTCTGCCTCATCCCACCTTCCCTGATTCCTGTATATTGATGCCAGATTGCTCATGCTGGTGAGAGTGGAAGGGTGGTTTGATCCAAGCTTTGTTTTTCTTGCATTCATCACATCCATCTCAAGCTTCTCTGCCTCATCCCACCTTCCCTGCTTCCAGTATGTTGAAGCCAGATTGCCCATGCTGGTGAGAGTGGATGGATGGTCTAATCCAAGCTTTGTTTTTCTTGCATTCATCACATTCATCTCAAGTTTCTCTGCCTCACCCCACTTTCCCTGATACCTGTATGTTGAAGCCAGATTGCCCATGCTGGTGAGAGTGTCTGGGTGGTCTGATCCAAGCTTTGTTTTAAAAGCATTCATCACATCCATTTGAAGTTTCTCTGCCTCATCCCACCTTCCCTGATTTGTGTATGTTGATGCCAAATTGGCCATGCTGGTGAGACTGGTTGGGTGGTCTGATCCAAGTTTTGTTTTAAATGCATTTATTGCATTCATCTGAAGCTTCTCTGCCTCATTCCACCTTCCCTGATTGCAGTATGTTGATGCCAGATTGGCCATGCTGGTGAGAGTGTCTGGGTGGTCTGATCCAAGCTTTGTTTCTCTTGCATTCATCACATTTATCTGAAGCTTCTCTGCCTCATCCCACCTTCCCTGATTCCAATATATTGCTGCCAAATTGTCTATGCTGGTGAGAGTGGATGGATGGTCTGATCCAAGCTTTGTTTTTCTTGCACTCATCACTTTTATCTGAAGCTTCTCTGTCTCATCCCACCTTCCCTGCTTCTGGTATGTTGATGCCAGATTGCCCATGCTGGTGAGAGTGTCTGGGTGATCTGATCCAAGCTGTGTTTTAAATGCATTCATGACATCCATCTGAAGCTTCTCTGCCTCATCCCACCTTCCCTGATTCCAATACACTGATGCCAGATTGCCCATGCTGGTGAGAGTATCTGGGTGGTCTGATCCAAGCTTTGTTTTTCTTGCATTCATCACACCTATCTCAAGCTTCTCTGCCTCATCCCACCTTCCCTGATTCCAATATATTGATACCAAATTGGCCATGCTGGTGAGAGTGGATGGGTGGTCTGACCCAAGCTTTGTTTTGAATACACTCATTACATCCATCTGAAGCTTCTCTGCCTCATCCCACCTTCCCTGCTTCTGGTATGTTGATGCCAGATTGCCCATGCTGGTGAGAGTGGAAGGGTGGTCTGATCCAAGCTTTGTTCTTCTTGAATTCATCACATCCACCTCAAGCTTCTCTGCCTCATCCCACCTTCCCTGCTTCCAGTATGTTGATGCCAGATTGCCCATGCTGGTGAGAGTGGATGGGTGGTCTGATCCAAGATTTGCTTTGAATGCATTCATCACATCCATCTCAAGTGTCTCTGCCTCATCCCACCTTCCTTGATTTGTGTATATTGATGCCAGATTGCCCATGCTGGTGAGAGCATCTGGGTGGTCTGATCCATGCTTTGTTTTGAATGCACTCATCACATCCATCTGAAACTTCTCTGCCTCATCCCACCTTCCCTGATTCATGTATATGGATGCCAGCATTCCCACACTGATGAGAGTGTCTGGGTGGTCTAATCCAAGCTTTGTTTTTCTTGCATTCATCACATCTATCTCAAGCTTTTCTGCCTCATCCCACCTTCCTTGATTCCTGTATATGGATGCCAGCTTGCCCATGCTGGTGAGAGTGTCTGAATGGTCTGATCCAAGGTGTTTTCTTTGTGTATTCATCACATCCATCTCAAGCTTCTCTGCCTTATCCCAACTTCCCTTAATACTGTACATTGATGTCCATTTGCCCATGCTGGTGATCAGAGTTTCTGCCAGGTGGTGTTCCTTTGTTTTGATTCCATTCATCACATCCATCTGAAGCTTCTCTGCCTCATCCCACCTTCCCTGATTCCAGTATGTGGATGCCAGATTAGACATGCTGGTGAGAGTTCCTGAGTGATCCAATCCAAGCTTCCTTTTTCTTTCATCCACTGCAACATGTAATAATTGTTCTCCCTCATCCCAGCTCCCAGCACAATCAAATACAAATGCAAATCTTGCGCACTCATCATCATAGTACTTGCTGTTCAACTTTAGGTCCAATGCATGCACAAAAATTGACCTAATGTGTGGTGCAAGTGATTGACAGAATTCATAATTATCAACTTTCTTGTCAGGTGTTATTGAACAGGACAACAGTGCTCTTGCTCTGTAATAGTGATCATTTACTTCTGCTTTTGGTATGGAGTTCCTACTCCAGGCATTTACTAATAGATGTGTGGAATACAGGTGATTATGACTCCTGACAAAAGAGAATGAGAGCAAAACCCGCATGCCATCTAGAAACTGTAATTTATCCCACTCTCCATCTTTTCCAATGAACACAGTTTCATCATCCAGCAAGCTCACTGATGATGAAAGATACATATCTTCCCAAATATATCTTTTCATGTAGTTCTCAGCAGCACTTTCGAATAATCCCTGTGGTATATTAGCATGATCTAAAAAAGCAAAGATCCTCAAAAGCTTGATGGCACTTTGTGCTCCAACAGAGTTTTGTGAACTATCCTTTGCAGCTGTATCCTCCATCTTCTTCATGGAAATGTCCCATGTCCCATATGTAGAGGTTCCATAATCTGAAGCACCCTCAAACCCTGGAGTATCCCTCATTAACTCATTTTTGTATCTCACATAGAATTCCAAATAATCATTAATGCTGCAACCACAGGAATGCATATATGCTCCTGCTTGGTCAATGGCAAGAGGGATTCCATCAAATTGCAACACAAGCTGCTGGGCTAGATGATAGATATCATTGTCTGTGTCACCATCAAGCATGGCTGACTTTAAAAGCAAGGAAATAGCATCTTCATCTTCCAAGCCATGAACCTCCATTGAGTTCTTGCTCAATGCAAACCTCTTCAATCCAATATTCCTACTTGTTATGACAATATTTCCTCCATTTCCTGGTGGGAGGAAGTTCTCAACTACTGAGTGATGTCCATCTGCTCCATCATACACCATCAAAAAGTTGGGCCTTTGAGAAATCCAATCAAGAGCAGATCTGGCTGAGGGTCTCCCATCTGGAGAAGTACTGTAGGTTGATGATATCTGTGTGAGTACAAATTCAACCCTTTTCTCTGAAGAACCATCAATCCAGAATATGTCAGAGAACCTTGAATAGGTCAGTTGTTTTGAATTGCTATACTATAATGTATAAATTACTCACAAACCAGGATTTTCTTCAACAAATTTAAGGCAAATCTGTGTCTTGCCAATGCCACCTAAACCATGCAATAGGAAAATTTTCCTTTGTACTTGAACTTGGGAGGTAAAATGGTCCTTCAGCTTCTGCAAGTACTTCTCTTGGCCTGTAAAGAAAGTACTAGAATGTTTAATAGGAGGTAAAGGGGGTAGGTTGGAAGGGTCTGCAAGATAGTAGTTGATCTATGAGTTTTCATTATTGACAAGATCCAAGTGAAAAAAATGCTGAAATACTACAATACCTCTATGAACTGGCTATCCATAACAACAACATTCTCATATCCAGCAAAGATACCAGTATTTGCTACCTGAGGTGGATCTGTTGACATGGTGATCACGGTCTATCAAAGAATCATGTATGGAATTGGGAATTATGGTCCAAAGTGAGGTTACCTGATGTTGTGCAATGAACAATGTGTCCAAGTGGCGGTTGAGAAGAAAGGAAGCCAAATGTCACATGTCACATGTTCCGAGGACTAGGTCTCTTCCTGGCGCGGATTTAGCCGAGACCACGGCGGTACGCAAGACATCCAAGCAGCGCACGGCAATTCACGAAACATCTACTGGCGTTACCCGGTGAGGCAACGGCTACACGCGAGACACCTAAGCAGGCGTTTCCCGCTGAAGCAACGGCGATACGCGAGACAAGAGACACGGCAACGGCAATTTGCATTGCAAGATTGGCCAGCAATATCGGCCCGATAGCGCAGGCTGGCCTCGGACCCTGCCACGAGAAGCGGTGGCCAACAACTGACAAAGTCATTCGTCCGCTTAAACGGCGGTAATTGCCAGATGGCCACAATACTATCCTGGCTACCAAGCCGCAAGCGTTTCTCTCCCTTCACCACTGCCCCGGTTGCCGACGGTACCAGCCCAGACGACATGGGAACACTACGCCGAGTGTACGAGCCCAACAGCGGCCTCCATGGGCAGCCTGCGCAACTTGTCGCGTAGGACCTGATCCAAATCTGTCTTCCTCGGGCTCGTCAAACTCGCCAGCCAGTGTTTCATCCCTCCGAGAAAAGGAATGGATACATTGCCTCCAAGCGAGAGCTCAACGTTCACATGCATATTTACCTTGGCGAGAATTGCCTGGTTGACGAAGTCCTTCATGTTACACCGGATCTTAGTTAACTACGCGTGCTTGTAGTAATTTGTGGATGGACATTCCAGACAAGAACAAAGACCACTGGGCACGGACATCAAGCTCCATCATCGACGGAATGGCTCCTGAATCTGCTGCCAACACTGCTTCCGCCCGGGCCGCAGATGCCAACTTCGTCCTGCTATCCCGCCGCAACCCTGGTGCTCGGCACATATCTTATTTCAGCTACGCATCGTTTTTATGATGAAAATGAAGACCAGCTCCCGCATGGATGCCAACTTGGTCCCGCTCTCAGGCTCCCATTTCGACAACCCCAATGCAAATTAGTATAATACAACCGACGACGTTACGTCGGAACGGTCAACAACGATTATATTCTGATGTTCCTACGTTTACAGTGCCTCAGCAAGTTATGTTTCCCAAGCTAGGCGGACGTGGATTACCTATGCAAGGGTCGATTGATTGCTAGATCTCGCTGGGATCGACGTTTCCTTCTCTGCCGTCTACCTAGCGGGACAGTTCCCGGGCCAACAGCAAGATTCTATAGTGGTTCTGGTCGACTCGCGGTGATGCTTTTCAGCACTTTTCAGTCCCATCACGTTTTACCAAATCAAGTTCAGGCCTCATATTTTCATTTCAAGAACGAGTCTCGGAACCGTGTCCATTGATGCTAGCTATTGTAGTGTGGGATACATTGGGTGGCAGTTAGCCTTTATTTTGCCACTGTCCCTAGTGTTCGATAATTATATGATAATAAGCTTGTGTCTAGAAGCGAGTGCGGATGGAAAGAAGGATACTGAATTTAAGATTCATGCCACTGGCACAGCGGAAATCCTACACCATTCCTTTTCAGACCCGGAACAGAGGATGGTGGAACAACGCCTTTGGCACAGCTGAAATGGACGAGACCGGAGACTAAACAACGATAAAACGCGCCACAGCTGAAGAATGCAACCATCTAAACAAAAACAGACCCTCCATGGTTGATGGATGCGTCTACGAAGTTCGATGGTCGACGGCCAGGGCTCTGCACCAAAATGTGTTTCGTAAAACTCCAATAACCTGTTATTGCTTCCGGAACCAGAGGTTGTCACCTTCTAACTATATCAGAGATAGCGTAGGGTGGATTGAAGGTGTTTGAAAATTTGACGGACCGGAAATGCTCGTCTCCGAATCGGTGCATTACGATCGAATCCACGACTCGGTGCTTCACGGCCTGCGCGGTCCTTAGTTGATGTCGGTAGTAAGAGGCTGGCAAGAATGAGATCGCGAATTGGAGACCGACGAACCTAGTCGACAACTGCACGGTTGACATCTAACCGATGTTCGCGCGCTCGCAGCGATACTTATTAATTTTCTTCGAGTCCTCTTCTTCCGCTCCACCGATTCTCATTCCTTCACCTACGAGTGTGACTATATTAAACGATGTAACTCACTCAAGGAGCACTCCAGGGTATCATAACACAATCAAGTGCGTTCATCAAAATCCTGCACCACCACCATCATCAACCATGCTATGCTCAACAAAACCACATGCCTCAAATACGCCTCGCACCGGAACATCGATCAATCCAAGATCGATGATTAATGTGACCAGGTTGTGAAGAGTTCGCCCTTTTCTTCCCCGAGTCATGGCTCCTAAGGTCATGGCATCGTCGTTCCACCTGCGCAGAAGCGTGAAAGCCGAAATAACAAAATAACGGATCACATCATATTCCGTGTCCAGAACCGCATTGCCTCGCGGACTCGGCGTGTCGGTACGGCATCACATTGGCCGATATTTGGCAATATCCTGTGAAACAAACTAACACTTTTGGTCGTCTGACACGCAATGTTAGGTTTATTTCTAATATGATCTCGCAATGTCGGACCGTATTGCGTCGTTAATAGCGTTGGAGTTCTCTAACAAGTTCATCAGTAGCCTGGGCTTCTTACTCCCAACGGACTTGTGAGTCAGCGGGTGAGTCAGCCACTGAGTGTAAACAAGAGTATACAACGGTCGCCCTTGTCCTGGCACCGGAGCTGAGCGACGACGAGTCTTTGTTTTCTTCTCCTCCAGCGCAATGCGCGAGTCAAACTTTGCTTTTCCAGCGCAGAATAAGGCATGCGTCTGTATAAACTCTCAGCTATATGACAGGCGAGGTGCGTATTTTATTCTGCATTTTTGCATTCTAACCTGATCCTGATAAATGACCTCAACAGCGCTCGACACAACCGCGCCGCTGCCACTCACCAACTCTTTGCAACATCTGCAATACCTCACCTCGACATCTCCAAGGATACGAGAAATCATGACGATGGATGGCGGGCTTGAGCGCCTCATTACCATGCTTTGGGATTTTTGCCTCTCCCCACCCCCACCAGAGAATCCTACCGTCGTTTACGGCCTTACTCCTTCCGGATACCACCCGCAAAAACTGGCGCCAACACTAAATCCGACAAATTTCGACAAACACGCTGCATACCGTTTTTCCTTGGCTTTCCAGTGTGTCGTCAACATCGGTGTGCGGGGGAGTGAGCCGATTAGGAGCCGCGTTGTCCAAGCCGGTGCTTTGGATGTGGTTGGTTGCGTTCTCGAGGCCTGGCTCGCTAGTAAAGGGTTTGCCATCGGTCCTAGCTCCAGTGCGACTGGCATCCCTCGCGAGTCTCGAGAACAGCGACAGGCTCGAAGATTGGCCCAGGCGGAGCAAAGACAACGGGAGGAAGCTGCAGCTCTGGCTCGTGCGCTTCAGAGACAGGTTCAATACGAGCAACTACAGCAACGATTGTTGAATGAACAGATTAGGCTACAACGCCTCCGGAACGTACAGGCGATCACGATCGAAGGACCATTTGTCGTACGTACTTACTTTTTTCATTGTTTGGAACTCAACTAACAACTCTTAGGACGAGTTTATGGACCTGCCACCCCACCGAACTCGCACACGACCCACTCCAGCTATCACAGGAGGAAGGCAGGGCCCAAACAGCAGTAGTGACAGCGAAACCGGAACCGATGCTTCCATCACTACCGTTGGTTCCGCCGTCATTGTCAACGTTGTCCGAGATCGCAGCGGAACTATTGTTGCTCGGCCAGCGTGGGACGAACCGGTCCTTCCCTCTCCAATGCGCAACACCACCCAACGCCATGCTCACGCCACTCCCCACGGTCTCCTCAGTGACACCCGACCTCAGCAGGCTTCTCTCGCGTCAGAATACAGACGCGACACCCCCTCCCCTTCCGCTTCCACCGACACTTCCCGCGCTGAGACGGAAACCGAGGACGAGCCCGAACACGACGCAGATGGCGACATCAACATGAACCGGATCTCCCGATCGCGCCTTGCAAACCGTAGCACCAGTACCGCCACTCCCCGCCGCGGCGATCGACATCTGCATATCAACGCTGCCCTGAACGCTGGCCAGAGACCTCAGCTGGATTTGCCCGTATACCCTCACAGCCACGCGTTGAGCTCGGGATCTACACCCGCGTCAGCATCCGCATCTCCCTCTCCGGAACGTACTGCTCCTGCGGGGATGCGTAATGCTACTCGCCAGCCACGATTTGGACCCCTCGGTGACCGGGCTGCGGCATTAGCTGGTGTAGGTGACCGCGACGCACATATCATCATTTCCGATGCTGCCAGTAGTACAGGCGTCGTTGGCGAAAGCTTGAACATGGCTATGGGCGTCGGAGTGGAAGGTGTCGGCGTAGCGGGTGTTGAAGATGGAATGGAGAGTTTGCAAGCCAATGACGATTTTGCGATGGGTGCTCCCCCGGGTGCGCCCGGTGCGATCGTTCTGGATACGGCGAGTGTGGGTATTGTGGATGAAACTGGGGAGGGGACGACGCCGAGGAACTTTTTGGGGGAGGAGGATGGGAGGATGGGTGGGTTGTTGGATTCGAATTCGACGCCGAGAGCTGGTGTGGTGGATTTGCCTGATATGGTGCCGATGTCTGCGGGTGGTTTGCAGAGGGATGTGACTGTTCGTGCTCGTCGGGCTTCCGCGGGCGAGGGATCGTCTTCTGCCATGTCTGCTGCTGCTGCCGCCGCCTCTACGTCCCGCGCTGCGTTCGATGCAGAGTCTGTTGCTCCTGCGAGTGGAACGGGTATGAATGTGGATTCGGATATTCAAACTCAAACTGCTCACCGCGCCGTATCTGCTCCGGAAATGGCTGCTGCTGCGTCCAGTGCAAGTACTGCCACGAATGCGAGCGTAAGTGGAGCCAACGGTCACGGTGTTGCTGTTGGAGTAGCCTCTACTCTCCCTCCGGGACCGTACAAGGACGAAGACGTTCTACTTGGCCTGCAACTCCTTGCATATCTCAGCAAGTACCCGCATGTCAGGCAGGCTTTCTATAAACCCCGGGCGTCATTCCATCCCGCCTCTCTTGGCTTGCACCAGGCGAACGCTACGCGCCAGACCGAACCCGGCATGTTATCTGCCAGAGAAAGAGAGAAGCAGAGGGAAACCGCACTTCCATCCGCAACAGGACTCACCATTAACACAAATCATGGATTCTTTAGGGCGTTGGCAGGACGAGGAAGGGCCGCGTTGAATTCCGCGGGTTTGGGCGGCGCTCATGCTGGAGCGAGTTCGACTGGATCTGCGGCAACTAGTTCTGCTGCTGCTGCGGCCACCACCACCGTTGCTACTGCGAACCCGCAGCCAAGGCAAACGAACGTTTTTTCGCTAGTGGAACGGTTTACATTCAAACCTAGTTCGAACGAGGCTGATTTATTGAACCCACCTCCGAGGCTCCCGGCTGAGATTCAGTATTGGGCTGGTGTGATCATGCGCAATGCATGTAGGAAGGATGATAGTCGAGGGGGGATAAGGCAATGTGCAAACAGTAGGTTTTTCCTTTGGGTTTTGGAGGATGGATGCTAATGAATAACGCAACGTAGTGCTTTGTGGACGTTGGGAACAGTACCCGCGAGAGTTTGCCAAGTGTCGAAGATGCCGCAAGGCCAAGTACTGTGGAAAAGAATGTCAGAGTACCGCGTGGAGTGAAGGTCACCGATTCTGGTGCAGCGCGAGGGATACGGATGAAGATGGAGGTGATAGGGACCGAGAAGGACATCATCGACCTGATTCTGCGCATCAACTTCAGGCTCATATGCAAGTTATGGATGAAACTGGCGAGATTCGGGTTATTCCTAATGGGGACAATGCGGCCGTGCATGGACTCGGCACCGGCATTGGTGCTTCTCAAGTTTCGCCGAGAGCAGAGAGAGCGGCGAGGAGAGAGAGGGAAAGGGATAGGAGGTTAAGGGAGCTTGGCCATGATATCGCTCAACGACCGCCTGGGTTCGTCATCGACCCAATGTATGTGCCCGTCACCATTGCTCGACGCGCGGTTCTCCTACAAGCTGCACAAACACACTTGGTCCCGATTTCCCCTACCGATCCTCTTCAGAGAACTGGGCCGGTAGCCGGACCTTCGGGTGTTATGATGACTGAAGCGGCTGTGCAGCACCAGCAGAGGTTGCAGGACCATCATCATAGGATCGTGGATTCTGATTGGTTGTATGTCGCTCCACCTCGCGCTCAGACCGAGGCGGGACCTTCGCGGAACTCGTGGCACGCCGACGTTTCAGGAGATGAGTCTGACATGATATTGGGTTGAAAAAAAGGGTGTGTGTGTATTCGTTCCTTCTTCGAATATAGACTTCTTACTGGGGGCGCGCAGTTTTAAGTACTATCGCAAGGACTTTTTTTGGAAGACGACGACCTGTTTTCTTCCTCCCCACATGCACACGCACAACTAAATGATTACTACTCGTTATCCTTCTTTTCTTTTCTCCGCCCATAATGCATCCTCCTCAAATATCAACGCTCATTAACCCCATTGTATAGCAGTTACCCCTCCCTCCCCGTTGCCTCCCTCTTCATCCTCATACCGGTCGCACATATCGTTGTTATGCCATTCCCTATTCTAGACCTGTGCTGTATCATTCATACTTTCTTCAGAGTAGTTAACATCGTATTTTTTTGTCTTGATTTGTGACTGCTTTTCGCCCCGGACTTGTCGTCTGCTAACCTAACGGAGGTGGTTCAATATTACTATCACCATGCGTCGTGGAAAAGTATTTACTGATTGAGATATGTTTGCTCATTTTGCCTTCGTCACAAACACCCACCCGACGATATCGATTACTCAAGCTGCTCGATAACAGCCTGGAGATACTTATGCCCGAGTCGTGCGTGATTCAAAATTACTAAAGTAAGAGTATTTTAGGTGCGGACGAATACTCATGATCGTCTATGCAGTTGAAACTTTTTTTGACACCCGGCGGATATTCATCTTCGGCCCTGGCAGCCTCGAGGTTCCTTTAAACCAATAATGAAAATGGCGCATCCCCATTTGTTTTTCTCTCTGCTTTAAAAGAACGGATGGTTATCCGTTCACTTAGCAATGGCTCCCATTCTCAACCGTGACACTATCGTCGTCAATGACTCCGAGCCGGGTGTACAGTTTGCTTATACGGATACGGGCGCCCCTTCTCAGTCGTCTTATATCACGATAGTGGCTATCCATGGAATGGCGTTTTGTTCTCGTACGTTTTTCCGGTATCGACGATAATTACGTATCGACGTGCTAACGCAACGGCAGCGGTGTTCAAGAGAGTTCAAAACGTCGCTATCAAACAAGGAGTACGTTTCGTTGCTATCAATCGACGGAATTATCCTGGTAGTACGCCCTACACGCCAGAGGAAATCAACGCGCTCCTTAATGGGACTAAGGAACAGAGGGATGGGTGGCATAAGGATCGTGGTCATGAGGTTGGGGTGTTTATTTACAAGTTGATCGAGAAGGGGGGTATTCCGCCTATTTCTGCTGATCGAAAGACAGGTGGGATCGTGATACATGGATGGTCCGCCGGAGCGGGTGATGCGAGTGCTATGATTGCGTATGCTGATACGTTACCGGAGGAGGTTCGTTCACGCCTAGCGTTGTATATGCGTGCGTTGATTATACAAGGTGTGTGTGTGTGTGTATCGTCTCTGCATAACCTCGGTTGCTGATATCAAAATCAGACTCACATTCAGTCATGTTTGGCGCTTCGCCTGACCCAACCGAACATTCACCCCTCATCGACGAACAATTATCTCCGGAAGGCCGGCTTTTGAAGTTTTATAGCTGGGTTACTGGGTACTTCAAACATGGGGATATCAGCACCCAAGACGTTGGTATCCTTTCTGGAGTGGAGCCTTCAGATATTCGACCACTTTCGATTGATAATATGACGGCGGAAGAACAGAAGGAGATTATATATGCGGGTAAAGAAACGGAGTATGAACTGCCGTATATGCTCCTTTCGAAGGAACAGTTCTACTACGCGTATCGTACGGCGTTCATGGGGGATAGCGTCAGGACGCTCTTTCCGGGTTTCAAAGCATCGTTTTTGGCGGGGGAGCTCTCGCCGGCTTTTGGAATTCGTGCGTATTGGTTGTTGGGGAATGATTTGAAGGAAAGTGGGAAATCCTTTGGTGTCAGGCTCGTTCCAGATTCAAATCATTTCGTGAGTTTTTTTTTTTAAAATTATAAGTTTATAGTGGAGAGGACTGATCGTTATGTTGTAGCTTC
This sequence comes from Amanita rubescens, assembly GCA_015039365.1. Lineage (NCBI taxonomy): Eukaryota > Fungi > Basidiomycota > Agaricomycetes > Agaricales > Amanitaceae > Amanita > Amanita rubescens. The sequence continues at coordinate 64,710 of WION01000166.1, forward strand.
ATTGGGATGATCCGGAGGAGGCGCTGAAGATTTATCTTGAGTGCTCGTGAGCGTTGAACTCAATAGGGTGTATCATGACGGCAGGACGTAGTAGAATCCAATGTATTATGACAGACTGTGCAAATGGACGTAACACTAACAGCAACGGAAGTGATCAAATTATCGCTGCGGCCAGGGTACATCCACACAGCAAATGATTTCAACAATAGGCATGACGTACTGGTGTGACTACGCGCCTTTCATAACAAAGCGGAAGAACGCAATGCCACGTTTTCGGAAATTTCCATCATCACCTTGTTTTCGAACGTGATTCTGAACATCCTTGTCAACTTTGTGGCAGCTTTGGTATGACACGCACTTCGTTGTCGTCTATCATAACCACAACTCGGTAACTTCCGCTGACGACATTTTTGTCCTCGGCACTGCCCGCAGAACCTCGCAATAATAGGTTCATCGATGTGATTCACGCTTCCAGTCAAACGGTACCTTGATAAGGAAAGAGGGACATCCAGTCACCATCATTGCCATGGCTGTGTACAAGCGCAGTTGGGGATAAGGCGGTTCGTCACACAAAGTACAAAAGACTTCCAGTGCGCGTAAGCGTTTATTCACTGAATATAGATTTCGATCAATGACTCGTTCGCTTTGTAGCCGCATCAGATCCTTTTCACAGCGATGCAATCAAGGCGCCACATCCTATGTTATAAAGATGAGGCACCGAACTTTGCCACCCCCTTCAGTAAACTACCATGGGTCACGCTTCCTCTACCGCTGCCATCAAGGCAGGATTTGAGATTGCTGGAGCTGCCACGCTACTTCCTATAGGTCCCGTCGGAGACCTTCTCAATTCCATAATCGAGCTATGCGAAACGGTTTCCAAAAACAGGCACGTGTCGTCCCACTCTCACTGTGGATTCCACGTTCTCTACTAATACTCGCCAACAGGCATGCTGCTCGCTATCTGGCAGATAGGTGCAAACGCCTGTACTATGCTCTTGAACAGTACGAAAAGTTGCCTCTCCCTCGTCGGACAGTTTCGTACAGAGATGACGTGTTCAAGTAGGTTGTCGCTCCCACAACCATGGATTTCACTGATAAGGCTTGTAGATGTCTCAAAAAGGTCAAAGAGATGATGCAAAAGTGGTCTGGAAAGAGCTGGTTCCATATGTTGGTGCACCAAGGTGAATTCGAGGCAGATCTCGAAGATTGTGATAACGAGATATTGGATTGCCTTATTACCTTCATGGTGAGTTTCTCTTTTTTGTTTCAAACTGGACTCGATCATGCGTATTAATTATCTTTCAGACCGCGGCACAATTGGAAGGGCTAGTAGCGCAGAGAGAAGAGGAAGAATGGAGGACGAAGCTGAAAGAGAGTCTCGATGCAGATCATAAAGCTGTCATGCAACAATTTGCCTCACCCAATTTCTTGGAACGGGTAAAGGAGAGTGAGCTTACGAAGAATGAACAAAAAGTGGTTACGACAATAATGCAAAGAGTACGTCCATCAGTTGCATACGTGGAGACTAAACTTCTTAACACTTCTCATCAGGGACTAGAGGAACGTAATACCATGTCAGAAGAGGAACGAAAGCGAATTCAAGTGAACTTGCACAACTTGCTTCTGCTGTCTAAGCAGCTTCCGCCCAATTGCCAGCTTAATTCAGGGGAGGTCCAATGGTCCGGAGAAATACCCACGGAGGGGGGCAAGGACGTTGATTTGTACAAGGGAAGATACCTTCATAGCGAAGACGTGAAAATCAAGGTCGTCCGTTCTGTCAATATGAAGAATGAGAATACAGTAAAGGTACATCACCCTTTGTTGACTTGAAAAAATCTTCGTTCGTGACTGACAAACGTTTTAGAGGATTAGACGCGAGGTCGAGCTGTGGGCGAAGATATACGAATTTGACCATGGAGAACACATTATACCGTTTTATGGATTCTACTCCCCGGACAATTTTTGTCTGTGAGTACCCTCGGAAGTAACATACAGTTTTTCACACTCAATGTCGTGTCAGTGCTCTGGTCAGCCCATGGATAGATAACGGAGATCTGTTAGCGCATGTGAAGAAGTACGACGAGTTTTTCAACTACAAGAAGCTGGTACGCATTTGTCTAATTTCAAGGCGAAATTCTAATTCTGTCATTCTATAGATCCATGGCATTGCGGAAGGGATCAAAGTCCTTCATACAAGGGAACCTCCCATTATCCATGGCAACTTGAGAACAGTTCGTATATGCTTTGTTTTTATGACCAGTTACGCTGACATCGTTACTAGAAAAAGGTCCTCATTGGGAACAAGGGTAAACCGTTGATCACGGACTTTGCGCTTGCCAAGGTATGTTATGTCAACTTATCGTTGTATACTTGTACTAAAACCCCACTCTTGTAGCTTGAAGGGAACCTGATCACCCAAACCAGCGGCGAATCGGACAGTTGTAGATGGAGTGGACCGGAATTGTTCATTTTGGATGGACCCCCTACCGTATCGGCCAAGGGGGATATCTATAGTTTCGGCATGACCATTCTAGAGGTTTGTACTTGTAACATTCTCTCGCGTTTGATCCCAGGATTACTGAATCTCTTATTTACATAGCTGTTTACGCATGAGATGCCATATGCGAATATCAGGCACAACTTTCAGGTGATTGCAAAGAAGCAGGGGAAAAATGGACTTCCAGACCGCCCACTTGACGAGCGTGTTGTCGCGCGTGGGTTGGATGATAGAATGTGGGAGCTTGTATGTCGTTGTTGTTCTCAGGAGCCGAAGGATAGGCCGTCGATCGAAGAGCTGGTGACACAACTTTCATCCTAACACTTCGTGGTTTGAAGATACCATTGTTATATAGTCTACCCTAGCACGTAGCGGCTCGCCCACATTTAAACTTAGGTTGAAATCATACTATAGTACTACCAACATTCCTTGTGTATCAGTATTACTTATTCCTATGTACATTCTAAACAGAGTCAGAGGAGACGAAAATAGTCATTTCACAATATACAATACATAGCCTCTTTCATTCAAGCGAAGGGTTTACACAACGGTCAAGCTCAACGTGCACTGGTTGATGGGAAAGTTGGAAAAGCATAACTCGAAGGTACAGACGGGCACTGCCACTGCACTGCCTGTCCGTTCCTGATTAGAATGATTTGTGGGTTCAATCCGGTTCCGGACTTGGAGGTTTTGTCATGGCAACGGGCACAAATTTCTAATTCAAGTTGATCCTGCTCATGACCATCACGATCCTCTATCAGCCTCTATCCCATGAGCAGCTCAAGCAAGCCTCAAGCGCTCAAGCGCCAAGTTCAAGTCGGGTGGAAGGATATCATTGTGTCGATAACACAATCCGTCATGCAGTAAGCAAGAACTATCACTGAATATAATGCAGCATCATTTACGATTGTCAGCGACTCATTATTTAACGCATCCTTTGTTCAACTCTGACGACCCATTATGCATCACTGGCCGCCATTCCACAACCCAATGGCTCACGACACCATCATCGTCAACAACTCGGGAACGCTGATTATGTACACGGACATGGGCGCACCATCCCAATCCCAGTATTCCACACAGTGGCAATTCATGGGATGGGTTTCTCTAGCGGTTCGCTTCATCCTATTCTCTCGCGATTTCTTCCTGACTGGCCTACTCTCTTCAAAAAAGTTCAGAAGGTCGCTATCGAGAAAGGCGCACGCGTTAAATCGACGCAATTATCCCGGTTCTACGCCATACAATGAGGAGGAAATTGATATGCTTGTCAATGGGACAAAAGAACAGAAAGACGACTGGCATTGTGACCGAGGTCACGAATTAGGAACCTTTATTTATAAATTGATTGACAAGGGAAAACTCCCGCCCATCTCGGCTGATCGCAAAACGGGTGGTATGATCGTGGTCGGCTGGTCTGCGGGTGCCGGCGACGCGATAGGCACTATTGCGCACACCGACCTTGTCATGTCGGACTTTCAAAAATGGCAGTCCATTGCCCACCAGGTGCAGCGGGGGTCACAGAACCTTATATATAACAAACAGCGTGCATCCGAATCCGATAACGGCTTCAAGAGCCGTTTGGTTTCTTCTTGCGCCAATGGCGAATGCGAGGGAACTATAGGGTTAAAGGAACTGTCGCTTGCTGAGGGTGACTCCCCGGGAGCAAAAGTGAGTCGCCGCCTGTCCAATCCTTCGTTTTGGCTAATCGAGGATTCAAGAGCCATTCTCTTTGAAAAAAATAGCCGGGAATGGTGCGGGTACGGGAGCCGTATCAGTATAGCTTCCCCGTTGAGATTCGCTGAGGCGACTTGAAAGAAGCGCCCATACCCGCTGGACGCTTGATCATCGGACGCAGGTACTCGCATTTGAACAGTTTTAATATTCTACCCCAGGGAGAAGAGTTGTCGTTCTTGGATAGCTGAGAAGGTAAGTTCCTGATGCTTTGTTTCGTCGATTTGACTGACCGAGCATCTAAATGTAGACACTTATTCGATCTCTAATGGGACTGGGCTAGCGGACAGCCCATTAAATGGAATTGATGAAATGGGGGCCTGGGAATGGTGGTTTCAGGAGAGGTGAGCCCTTCTTCTCCTTTTCCTCGTTCTTTTCTGATAGGATTTTTATGACTCTACAGCCTCCCCTACCAGGACTCGTGGAGTCCTAGTTAGAGATGGTCTCGGGCCGTATGGGGCGTGTTACGTTGGACATTCTAGAACGCCACGGAATGACCTAACCGTTTCTGTATGCAGACTCGAGTTTTACCGATCGGCCGTAGCCAGGGCCAAGGGAGCTCAAGAGTCTGATGACCCTGCCCAGGCTAGACCAGACCGAAGGCAGTGCCAACAGAAGCGCGACCGCATATATCTGACTCATCGCATCGAACGTCAAAGCATGGGACCCAGTTGCAACCGCACACACCCCAAAATTCTCATTCCGCGTTCGAATCGGAATGTTGTTAGTTGCATAAACGGATACCTATGTCCTACCGAGCCCCATGAAGGTCAGCGCAAACCACTGAACGTGTCCAGAGGTAACGCGGTTGACTCCAACTTTCCACAAAGTTACCTGCCTAACTTGCTTCAGAACATCGCACACATAAGTGGTAATGGCGTACGACTTGGATAAGAAGCGAAAACGGCGTTTACATATGGACCGTATGAGACTGTTCTTGTTCTTCCCCTCGTATTCTGAACCTGTGTTCTGTGATGACGCACCATTAACGCCAAGCAACCACGCTCCCAAATTGTTATAATTTGCAGCGTGTCGGACACAGCAACCGAAAACTATGATACTCATCGGTTCCCATGAAAACAAGAAAACACGGAAGCTACACACCGCGTTACGAGACCCTTCTTCATATTGACCTAATACCGTTGCAATGGTCAACGGCCCAACCTCCACTACATTCCGATGACATAAACTTACACCTATAAAAATGTTTCGATCTCTTCTCGCCTTGGCGTCACTGCACCGTAAATAAAAAAGACTTGAATTCCCTCTACGTGGAGACCTGTTGGGCATTCACCGCCACATATCGGATTTCAATTGCACCTGTCAAAAAGAATGCCTTCCTTCGGTTAAGAGCCGCCCGTCCTCGGCCCACGTTTAAATCATACCGCAATCGACTCGAACATGGTCCCTAGCGGCACACGTAAGGCCACCTGGTTTGATGCCCAAATTGATATGTCCTGCAGCGTAAACGCACGAAATTTGAAGCCCAGATTTACTTGTTGGACATGGTGACCCAGAGAAAGAGGCCACCGTCCAGCGCAGTCTACGGAGAAAACTCACAAACTTCCGAAACGCGTCAGCTTTTCTAGACTCATGGCATAGTCATGTTCATCGGCAAACTCTTGAGGCACTTCAGGTACACCGAACTGTTCCGTAGACGATGCCTGGAGCACCGGTTTCATCGACCCTTTTTCATTGTGATTGACTTACTGACTTAACGCCATCCCCAATGATCACTGATTAGGTTTGACCTAACCTTTTTAACGGTCTGATCACTGAAACATATACCTAGCTATGGGCAACTGCACGTCTGGCGTTCAAATAACACCGCAATTGGGACTCCTACTGGGGTATATAAGGCTACCCAATTTTGACTTCGAACTTAAGCTCGAACAATGGCTTTCAAAGGTACAACCTCGTATCTGCTCACATAGTCCATCGTCTAACTTATTGTCTTAGTTTTCGGTGCTTTACTTGCCCTCTTCATCTGTCGCGCGGCCGCGCTAGACTTCAGCAGTTCCCATTGGATTTGGTACGAGTCTGCTACTACAGAACCCACCGACGCCACTGGAGAATTCCGCTACATCCTTGGCAATGTTCATCCTGGCGGACGCCCCGTCTCCGCAGAAATTATCATTACTGGGGATAATAACTATACTCTCTCAGTTAATGGTCATTTTGTCGGGCAGGGTAACAACTGGCCAGTAGCTCAAGAATACTGCGTCGCCCTCAATCCGGAGGTTAACGTCTTTACTGCCCAGGTTGTTAACGCTCCTGGTGGCCCGCCCAACCCAGCTGCATTGCTCGCCGCTATTGAGGTATTTTATTCCGATGGGACTACCAAAACGATCGTGACCGACAGAACCTGGCTCGCAAGGAAGCATGGCGCTGGAATTTGGACCCACGCTCATGAGTTGGGCAACGCCAACACCCCGCCCTGGCATACACCCACCTTGCCGCCCCCTCCCGCTCCCTTATCCCTCGCCAATTCACAATGGATTTGGACAAAAGAGCCAGTTAGCGGTGCCGGAGGAAGCAAGCCTATCGGAAGCCGCGCGTTCCGCAAGGACATCGCGTTGCCCGGCAATGTTCGAGCCACCGGCGGCACGATTGTCATCAGCACAGATAACGCGTATACACTTTACATCAACGGTCACCTCATCGGGAGTCATGCGGACTGGACGCACGCTCAGACTTATTCATTCCATCTCACCCCTCCTACCCACAACATCGTCGTCGCCATAAATGCTACAAACTTTGGAGGACCTGCCGGCGTCATCGCCGCCCTCGAGCTCAATGCCGGCTGTGCCAATTTCGTCTATGTCACGGACAGGACCTGGAAGTATAATCTCCATGTGCCCCCTCACTTCCAGATTGGCAATGACTTTGGCTGGCCCTTTGCCGTACAAGAGGGCCTCTACGGAGTTGCTCCTTGGGGTGCTATCCCGGCTTAGGAGGCGTAGTCGGGATTCGGTAGGGCGCTTGCCATGGACAAATTCTTGCGGACTGTAATTTTTGATTTGTCTTGTGTTGTATGGACATGCAGTATATGGACCATGTTTTGCTTTCTGATGTTAGTAACGAGTAGTGTCGCTAACGAAATGAAATTATCGTGCAAATTTGATCTAAACTAAATGCCCGAACTAGAGAAACTACGCCATCCATCACAGGTTGTATTAGTGTTATTCGGGAAGTTAGGGTTCGGTTTTCCTTAGCAAAGGCGGACGGCGCTCAAATGACAAATAAGAGGGTGTGCAGGGGCATTCATCTTTGCTCAGACCAGGACAGCGATGGTTGCTCGCAAGCCTCACTTTGAGCACGTCTGCCTCATCCAGGCTTCTCAAGCTGAAACCGGATCCCATAGTCCCTCGCATGACATCATGACCATCGCAGTCACCAAGAGTTCCCCACTCACTTGGAAAAGGGCCCCGCGTTCCGATCTATGCCAGACTGAGTAGCCTCTTCAGCCATTCGGTTACCTGGGCCGAGAAACGACAGACTTCCACGCTAAATGTCAAATCTTACAGACTTCGGTCCTACCTTTAGCTGACTTGGAGGACGGAGAGTGACGAGAAGTATGGGCTGGGGATGCTTGTAAGAATTCATTGGGTTATGAAGATTGGCTGGCGGTAGTTAACAAGCGTAGTTTGACTGAACATGTTGTCAAAACACGGGGACAGAAAGCATTCATTGATCCGACGGAACGTTAAGTAATAATGTAAGTAGACCATGCATACAACCCGCAATGCCGTGCATACATGGCTCCGGAGCATAACGAGTAGGGCGTGGGACTCGGTGCTCGATGAAGAAGAAGCGAAGCCATGGGATGCTAGTAACGAAGTTCACTTGATTGAATGTTGTTGATCGTTCCTTTCAATGAGGTTTGGGAAGTGCCAGAATAGGTATCAATGTTTGCGGTAAATGGAGACAAAATTAAAACTAGTCGCACCGCCGGGCAATTAGGACACCCTGTATGACTATAAATCAAAATGAACTCACTATATTGAATTCCCCGTTTCGCCGTCATCTACTTCATATTTCCGGTTCTATAATCCGTACCGCTCCTCTCACACGTCAAAAAGACAGACAACGCGTATGAGAAAGGCGGCCCGGTACCGCCTCATGGTACAGGTGCACATCAGGCCGCTGGTGAAACGAGCAGGGTAACCGCCGCTTGTTCCCGCATTCGAGCCATAGAGCGTGTCTATAAATCAGAAACGCGATCTCATTGAGATCCACTCTGATACCATCGAAGGGTCCGTAGAAGATTCGGAAAAGGGATGTTGTCAAGGTTATGAAGCATGGAGCTTCACGGACATATATGGGAAAGATCCAGTAGCTTGAGACACGTGCAATGGAATAAGCGGGGATTGGCTTGAACTTGATTGGTTTGGAAGACGGGACCACGTAGAAATGTGAATGCACTTGACTGATGTTGCAATCAACCCATTGAGTTCCCAGATTCGTAATTCCTCCTGTAGTCTATAGCATTCCCATCCCATCCATGCCAGGCGGCTCCCACTGTACCCGGCAGCCCAGATTGGCCCAAATATGCAGGGCCCGAGTAATGCTGTCCATTACGCACCGTCGGACGCTTTTGACCGTTTTTTTTTCGTATTGGGCTTCAGTTTCCATCCTGGGCATATATGCTGTGAGAAACGAATTCTGAGCAAACTATACCCGGGCCGTTGAACGTTGCTATTGATCGAATTGCACAATGCATATATGGGCGATATCGGTAAATAGAGCACCTCGAAACTGATCATCCCATGAGGTAATTAGAATACCAGGTGCGTCGATATTCGAAAGTATGAACTCACGATATCGAATCTGCCATTATGCCCTTGTCCACGTCATCTCACCAACCGTACTGTACACTTGTCTGTCTGACTCCATAGATGCTCTGCCAATGTCCCAAGTATAAACGTATCCCGCGCTTCTATTGCCCATTCTGGCCCTCGCCGGGGACAAAGGATCACCACGCCAGGCTCGCATTAAGCATCAAGTTGCTGCTTTGTTATCGAGACAGAACTGCCGCTATCCCGAAATCCCGGTGCTGTTGAGGTTTTGGCACATATCGCGACTATGTTGTAGCCGGGATTGTTTTTGATGGTGGTCGAACTTGATGTAACTAGAGACTCGGCGACGCGCCTGTATTGGTTGCGACGAGATGGCGGAACGGCGAATCGGGATCCGGGCCGACCGAACACTGCGTAAAGTGGATTGCGAAGAGATGCTGTGGTCGTGTCGACGTTGACGCGATCAACTCCACGTAACGAAATTTCTGAGCCACGTTCAGCATAATCCGTCGGATACATTAATGTTTTCCATCGAAAACATGTTCAATTACACTATGCTTCTTAACCGCCGCCGGCCATTCTTCATTTATACAAGCTTCCCCACTTAGCACACGTCACCCGCCGTCTTCCAGGCACTAACTTGAACCAGTTAAATTGAACGTTTTTTCGTCCGTTTCCACACATATTCCGCTGCCTCCCAAATAGACCTGTATCTTGCACGTTCTATCATTCGTCGTGCTCCTCTTACACGTCGAAAAAAGCCAGGGACAAACGAACAATACTGAGGATCAAGTGCATGCTTCGCAGTGTGATACTGCCTGGTACAGGTACACGGACCAGGTAGAGATATGAATCGAACTTGACTGATGTCGGGCAATCTGGGGCGAGGGAGCTGCCAGGTACTAGGAGGCCGCCTGGCAGGGAGCGAAGTTAGAATGCAAGAATGATTCCGAATCCGGGAAGTTGATGGTTAGGGACCTGAGCAACGCCGCCCATTACGGGCCTTTTGACCCTTTCTTCGTAGCATTGGGCCTCAGTTTCCGTTCAGCTTCCGTCTTGGGGATATATATACGGGACAGACCGTGAGGAAGGTATTGGAACCAGTGCCGGTACACGTTGAAAAAGGAGGAACCGTGCCACGAGAAAGGGATCCTGAGTAAGCTATACCGTTGAACTGTTGCTATTGATGGAATTGCATATATACGCCCCAGAGCTGAAGGACAATGGTAAATATATAGAGTATATCGAAGTTGATCCTGCCGTGCGATAATCAGAACATCAGGTGCGTCGTTATATTGAAAGTTTGAACTCACGATATCGATTTCGCACATCCGTCCACGTCCACGTCACCGTACCAAGTTGCCACCCGCACTGCACGCTCCTCCGTCTGACTCTGTGGGATGCTCTGCTGATGTCCCAAGTGGATTGTCCGTTCTGGTCCTCGTCTAAGTCGAAAAGCCGGGGAGAAATGAAGGCTCGCATTCAGTTAATCCACCGGCGCTGGTGCTTCGTTATCGAGAATAAACCTCCGCTATCCAACATCCCAATCCCAATCCCAATGAGCAGAGCCTGACAGATGATACGTTTTAGTACATATCGCAGCTAGTATGTTGTAGTCGAGTTTGCTTCTGATGCCACGTTCGCCACAAACGTTTCAATCTCCACATCCAAAAAAATATCAAAAGCTCGGTCGAGGATGGGTCATAGAGAGGAGGGGAGCTAGACCAAAGGATACGGAGAAGAGGCTTGTGACGATGTGTAGATCCGGCAGCTCGAGATGTATACGGGCTTTATTACTCGATCCGTTGGGCGGACGGGACCAAGTGGAGCTAGAGGTGCACTTGGGTTAATAACGGTGGGGAGATCATGCCCATTATTCTTCAACGGAGTTACGCTAGAGCCACGTCATCAACACCACGCGAATAGATGAAGGAAAAAAGTCCAACATACCTCGAACACATTGGCGCGGGTCCGAACATTATCTAGTCTCTCCACGTCATGGTCAAATACGAGATGTCTGATAAACGGCCTCTCATTTGTAAGGGAAGCCAGACACCGGGCGATTAGGGTGTCGATGAAAATTTTCGTCCCACCTCTTGGCACTGAATAAACGGGGCGCTACGACTGCTGCGGTCATGGGAAATGCGGAGTAGAGGAAGCCATAATTTGGAAGGAAGGGAGCCAGGTCGTCACAAGGAAAATAGAAGTCGAGCCTAATGCGAACGGGGTGACGACGGGGAGCAGCATATCACACGACGGGTTCTGGGTATGATGCCAGTTGTGAGTGGGGTCGTGATCACCTGTGCCAGTAAGACGAGCTTAGGGAGGCTGAAGAGAAGAGATCCTCGCTAGTAGGCCTAGGGTAGGGAATGATGGCGAAGCAAGGTGTTGTACCAATAGCACCATGCGTCCATGACGCGAGAGCTTAGGGATCTCTTTTCAAGGCATTGTGAGCCCTTTCCTGCTAATTTTCCGATGTCGTCGACTAGTACGCCGTACACGGATCTGGGAGAGTCAATTCATACGTCGGGGACGCGCTGAACGTGTGAGAAAAACTCACGTCAGCACCCAAGCACTGCCTCCCGCTCCTTTGTCTCTCGCAATCGTGTAAAGGCTAACGCATCCTCCCACAATGAGCGGTCGCATGCCAAAACGTGCACTATCAGCCAGCTCCCAGGCTGACGCCGAGACTCTAACTAAGATGAAGAAGGTGGACAGGAATGACATATATTCGCAGCCTCGGGCTGTCACTCAGGAACGGGATATGATGGAAGTGGATTCCAATAACACAACTTGGCGGGAGCACAGGTGTGATAGATCCCCAATTTAGTCCATTTTCAAATATTAAACATCTTAGTACTAGACAATCTCCATCCACTGTAAATGATGGGTATGCACATCCAGTTTAAAAACTCTGCATGCTCATAATATTATTATATTGCTAGTGTCCATATTTTGGAACATGCCCAGGGTGTTATTTTGGAAGGGTGTACTATAATTACAGCAAATCGAGATGTGGTATCCATTAGTATGTGTACAAATAAATATATTCTGATGGTGTCTCTGACTCAGGTATTAGCCAACCATGAAACTGGAATCAGCATTGGTAAATCTCACCATAAGTTACATGCATAGTGCACTAACAGTGCTATAGATAAGTATAAGCAGTGGTTGGCACCACCTGATCCATCTACCAATCTCAACAATGCACTTAAGAACCACTTGTCCAACACTGGATCATGGCTTCTCAACTGCCCTGCCTATTTGGAATGGAAACAGAGAGATAACTCATTTTTATGGATTTATGGTATTTGTAGGTGCAACATCAGGTTTCAGAATTTCAACTAAGCAATTCTGCAGCTGGCTCAGGAAAAACTATTCTCTGGTGAGCTTATTACATTTCCATTTGCTACTATTTAACAACTTTCAAAGTTCAACCTTGATTCAAGCCATTGAAAAACAAACTGACAGCAAATCTTCCAGTTTAGCCTACTTTTTTTGTGATGTTTCTGACATCAACAAAAGAACTGCAAGAGGTCTCCTTTGCTCATTAGTTTTAACCCTTTTGACTCCCCAGAACCAATTAGGACTTCAGGAGCTATTCAAAAAATGCAAAAATGGGCTTCAAAAACCAACAGATTATGATTTATATGAAGTGTTGAGATCCTACTTGTCTGGATTTCAGGATGTCTACTTATTCATTGATGCACTTGATGAATGTGCCAATGTGGAGGAAGTTCTTGACCTTGTGAAACTTGTCAATGGATGGAGCATCAGAGGCTGCCACCTTCTTGTCACAAGCAGAAAGGAATTGCCAATTGTCAACTCTCTGATCCAATTAATGCCCACTGAAGTGGATCTCAGTTGCATGCCAGTCAACCAAGACATTGGAAATTATATTGATCATATGCTGTTTTATGCAACTGAGCTTAAAACATGGAACCCAAGTGCCAAGGAACTTATCAAAGTGACTCTTATGGAGAAGGGAGAAGGAATGTGAGTATGGCCCTGTCACTTGTCAGATGTTGGATTATGGAATGATTATCATAGGTTTCGATGGGTTGCCTGCCAATTGGAAGAACTAAAACATTGCAGTAAAAGTGACAATATGTTGAGACAAAAGCTTAATGGTCTCCCCACCACATTGAATTCCATATATGACCAGATTCTGACCAGAATTGAAGAAGCAGATGCAATGAATGCCATGAAGCTTCTTTTGTGGCTTACATTCTCTAAAAGGCCAATACATATAGAGGACTTGGCCCTAATTGTAGAATTTGATGTGGAAAGGCAACAATTTGATGTTGATGCCAAGTTGCATTATCCTGATGATGTACTCAAGATTTGTTCAAGTCTTGTCACCAAGATGGAGGATGAAACTGTTCAATTTGCACATGCATCTATCAAGGAATATTTTCAGAGTGACAGGAGAAAGATAGGCTCATCTGTGGAAGTGGACCCTTACTTTGGCCACTGTTTTATTGGACAATGTGGTTTAGCATACATATTGCAAAGAAAGGAGGTAATTCCTGATGATCATGGTGATTATGATTTTGATGATGATGATGATGATGATACACCTCCTTTAACTTCAATAAGATTTGAGAAGTCTTTGCTCCGATATGCAGCATGTTTTTGGCCAAAGCACATCTTAGCATGCAAGCAAGAGTCAGCTGTTATGAAGCAAATAATTAGCCTGTTTGAATCTCAGAGCTTGACATATTGGGTCAATGCCCACAACTATGTCTATCACTACAGAAGACGACACTATATATATAGCGACAGGGATATGATATATCCAAATTATCTTCAAATTGCCGCTCTACATGGCTTAATTGAAACAGCTAAACAGTTGATGTTACAGCCAGTAAACAGTGCAGGGTGGATGGAGGCTCTAAATGGAGCAGCATCCAATGGGCATATCAACATGGTGGTGCTGCTACTTAAGAAAGGAAAGATTAATGTTGAAAGTGATTTGTATTGTAATGCTCTTGAAGGAGCATCAAGGAGAGGTGAAAACCAAGTTGTTAGGCTATTGTGTGAACATGGAAAACACAGTGATGTACTTCAAAAATGCATAAATAGGGCTATCCGAATAGCAATATCTGCTGGAAACATAGAAACTGTTAAACTGCTTATTTATTGCAGTGGTCCAAATTTGAGAATAAAAGGTGCTGTGACAAATGCAGCAGATGGTGGTCATATTGAGTTAGTTTCACTGTTGCTTGAAACAGAGTCAGATGAGAAGAAAAGGAAGAAACTGATTCTTAAGGCTGCATGGTGGGCAGCAGCAGCAGGCCATAGGGCTATTGTTGACCTTTTATTGTCAAAAGCAAATCTTTCCAAGACTAGTGCACCATTGATATCATTGAGGCATGAAAGAATATCATATGAGATGCATAGGCAGGAATTGCTTGCAGAAGCTTTACATGGTGCAGCCTGCTTTGGTCATAAGGGCATTGTTGAAACAGTTCTGAAGCATGGAGCTGACCTGGAGGCAAAAGCTAATGCAGTTATCTCTGCATCAGCAGAAGGGCATATAGGCATTGTTGAGCTACTGCTTGACAGCAGCATAAATATGAATGTGTATGGAAGACACATGAGCGATGCATTATGTGCTGCAGCACATGCAGGCCATGAGGGAGTAGTTAGGCTTCTACTCGAATGGGGAGCAGATCCAAATATTCAGGGAAAAGATGGACAAAGTCCCCTGCATGCTGCATCACTTGAGGGTTTTAAAAATATTACCCAATTACTTATTGACAATGGAGCAGATGTAAATGTGCAGGGAGGAAGTTATGGCTATGCCATTTGGGCTGCAATGTCAGAGGACTACAATGAAATTGTTGAGCTGTTGCTTCAACATGGAGCAAGTACAAGTGTCCATAGTGGTTATGCTGCTGAGGCTCTTATAGTTGCATGTAAATGTGGAAACAGAAATCTTGTTGAGCAACTTTTGGATGAAGGAGTAGATGTTAATGAGGGAGCATATATAGTAAATCAAATTTTGGGTGAAGGAGTAGATGCTAATGCCAAGGAAGAATATATAGTAAATGAAGATGGGGTGCAACATAGCCATATTCCACTGCATGTTGCATCAGAGTATGCTTCAGAAGATATTGTTAGGTTGCTCCTTGAAAAGGGAGCCAATGTGAATATAATTGGAGGATACCGCTGGCCCGGGGGCACTGCACTACAAACTGCATCTTTTCATGGCAAAAAGGATACTGTCCAACTGCTCCTTGAATGGGGAGCCAATGTGAATATGCTGACTGGAAGTTCTGCTCTCACTGCTGCATCATTTGGGGATCACAAGCCAATTGTTGAACTACTCCTTAAATGGGGGGCTGATGTCAACTTACGTTGCAGAGATGGTGGTTCTGCCCTCATGGCAGCATCATTTCAGGGTCACAAGCCAATTGTTGAGCTACTCCTTGAATGGGGGGCTGATGTCAACTTATGTGGTGGGGAACATTGTGGTTCTGCTCTCATTTCTGCATCAAGTCGGGAACTTGACAGTCACAAGTCAATTGTTGAGAAGCTGCTTTCACAAGGTGCTGATGTTAACTTCTGTAATAAAAGACATGAATCTGCTCTTATCAGGGCTGCATCAGGTGGCAACAGGGGCATTGTGGAGATGCTCCTTCAAAGTGGAGCTGATGTTAGTATTCAGGGAGAAAAACATGGCAGTGCACTTTCTGCTGCAGCAAACAGTGATTTTTATGATACAGAGATTGTCCAACTACTTCTAGCACATGGTGCCAAGTACTTGGGCCCAATAGATGATACTTCATACCTGAGAAATGAGTATGACATTGCTTCAGATGATAGTGATTCAATGGATAGTGATAGTGACTCAATGATACAGAATACTGATCCAGATGATTGAAATTTATGTTTCCCTTTCTGTTCATGTATAACATAGTCCATGTACCCCTGCCTAGTAACTTCTATGTATGTCTGAATCAATAAAAGGATACAATATTAAGTGCAACCACAACAGACAACCAAGAAAAGACTCTGATTAAAAAGGGAAAAAGGTAAGATGCTAGAGATGTATATACATATACCCATGCCATTCATTATCCGTAATTTATTATTGCCACTACTTATTGACCCTCCAGGACCTGTACTCCCACCAAGTTCTGTACCAAGTTCAGCTACACCGTTGCAGTGATGATACCTACAGCGATACAGTGGTTGTGTTCTTTGTCCATCGCCAAGTCTTCTTCTGGACCGTCGTATCTATTAGGGAGAGCATGTGTGGGTCAGTAAATGGTATGACTTGAGGTGTACGTAGGTTTAAAAGAAAATGGGAAGGAGTGAAACATCGATGAAGAGGATTTGATAAGGGAATTTCGAAAGAAAGGCCATGGAAGGGAAGAACTTACTCTACTACATCCCCCATCTCAACTTCGTCAACTTTATCTACACATGAGACGGTCTTGTGGTACGTGGCCGCCACAGATGGGCCAGATATATTGCCCATCCCCGAAATCCCTTCTTGCGCGTTCTCTCGCCCTCGAAGCTCCCCTCCTGTTCTTGCTCTTTGAGCACGTCAAGAAGTAAGGACCCACTGTCCGGACGGAATCGAGCTTGACTTCCGTCTCTCCATCCGCTTTGCGGTCTCTATCAACGGACAGATGCGGCTGCTCTCGTTGCGTTATCGAAAGAAGCCGGTCGGAAGTTACGGGCATAGATGCTGGTGCGGGTACTAGAGCAGGGCGAGAAGGTGGTGGATTAAATGAGTCGTCGCTCACCTCTGTGTCTTCATCGTGACGTTGAGCAGAGTCAGTAGGGCGAGATATTGATGTTAGGGCGGCGGTGGCCACACCTGCGTTGTCCGATTGGTTGGCTGCGTCTGATCCTTTGTTGTTAGCCCCGCTAAGGGCTATCGGCATCGGTGTCAAGATTGGTTGGTTCTACTTCAACGTCCCCCTCGAGATCTGCATCCGTTCGATAAATGGAACAAGAAAGGGCGGGGTGATGGGCTTCCATAAGCGGTTTGATGCACTTGTATAGGAGTGACGAAGAGCGCTTGGGCAAGTAGACACGGTGAATAAGCCTGTCATGTGGCGGGTCAGGTCGATTCGGTGTAGTAAGAAAGTAAAGTTCGTACATACGACAATCTGGAATTTGGAATTTTGACCGGGCTACCTTTGATATTGGAACCCAGGTATAGATAGAGGCGCGCGCCACAGGGCTGACAACAGTCGCGAAGTTCTTCACGTTTTTCAAACCCGCATAATCGTCAGAACGCGAGAAAGAAGGTAAAGAAAACGTCGCACTTGAAAGCCTTTGCACTGGCCTGTCATTCCCGTCCAATCTCCACCCTGATCTACTCTCTTATAAATCCTCCTTGATAATCAACACCTAGTTGCAAAATATCCCCATTCTCGATCTCCTGATTTGCAGGAATCATTCGAAAACGTGACACTGGACGACTTGATATCGTTTCTCGATGCAAGTCTCCACATGGGCGCCAGGGACGACTTTGGATTTGAACCGTTATTGGTGCCTAGAACATTGATGGTGACGAGTCACATTCTGGAAGTGTCCGTGGACCAGCCCGTGCGGGATGAGTCAGATGCAGAAGGAGTGCCGTGAGTTGCACCGGCACCCGAGTTGGGAGGGATGGCTGGGGTGAGGGACAAGCCGGGTACTGGAAGGCCGCCCGGAATGAGAGGGTGCGAATGAGATAGAGGTGCTGTCTTGGGAAGAACGCTGGTGAGCGCGGGCTTGTGTTGTTCGCTTGCTGGGCTGTGTTGGGTACCGCCGGCGTTGTTCAGGTTAAGATTCGGTTTACACCTTGGTAAAAGCGGATGGCGCAGAGGGAAAGGAAGGAAGTCGTAAACAAAGGGATGTAAATGTATGTTGCGATTGCGGGTAGACGTCTGGGGTTCCATTTGTGCTTTTTATGCGCGTTGCATGCATGACGACGCGCCTATGTTGGTTGCGACGAGATCGTGTTCATACGAATCGGGATCCGGGCCGACCGAACACTTTTTCTTCCACACAGTATAAACTACAACACAAATACTCTCGCCGGTCGTTTACTAGATCCACGCTTCGCCGTCGCATGGCCCGGGCAATCCGTGGGATCGAACAATGCCACACCACTCCTTGCCCTGTATCTTTTCCAACTTCCAAGTTCAACCCAACATTGTCGAAAAAAACTATCCTTGCGGGACCGCATCCACCTCGCATTCTCTGAATCTGAATCTGATGCTCGCTTGAGTATTCTTTGATTTATCCGGCGACGCGGCCCATGTTTTCCGGGCTATCACAAAGCTAAAGAACACAGCGTCCCCGACTAAAAACTGTCCCCAGGCCACGCATTGGTAAGATGAACGACAAAGGTTTGTGGGGGCACGTTCGTAGGGCGGGATCCATTTGTTGAAGGATCGTGTTGAGTGTGGTAATGTACATGTGCATGCACATAAAGCAACGCTACCCATTGCGGGCTCTTTGACCTTTTCTTCATAGTCTTGGACATATACGGTACAGACAACGAGGAAAGTATGGCAAGCGGCGGTGTTGGGTACACGTTGAAGAGAGAACAGCTTAAAGCTGTATTGTTGAACGCTACTAATGGAATTGCATATATGCGCTTCAAAGCTTGAAGGACGTGACTGATCGTGCCATGCGGTAATTAGAACACCAAATGCGTCGTTATTCGAAAGGATGGACTCACGATATCGAATTTCCCATCCCGCCCTCGCTCACGTCATCCACTGCACGCTCTTCTGTCGGACGCCGTAGATGCTCCGCCAGTGTCCCAAGTAGAAATGTATCTTAACTTTCCATTCTTCCTTCTGGTCCTCGTCCACGTTGAAAAGCCGGGGACAAATGACCAACAGCACCGGGCGTTAGTCCACATGCTTCTTAGTCGAAAAGGCATCCAGCTTGGCTTACGAAAATGAACCGCCTGACACAGGCTTTGGTGCATGTCACGACTATGTTGGAGCTGGGTTTGCGTTGATCCCGCGTTCGCAGAACCGGTTCGATCTCCACACCCGTAAAGTTTCCACAGAAATATCTGGAGTATAAGAGATGTGACGAGTTTGGCGGTTGAAGAATGAAGGCATAGAGAGAGAGGAAGGGGGCTAAACGGATGGATACGGAAAAGAGACTTGTTACGATGTGCCAGATCCGGCAGCTCGAGATGCGTATGGGCTTTATCACTTGATCCGTTTGGCGGACGGGTCCAAGTAGAGCCAGAGGTACACTTCGGTTAATAATGGCGGGGAAATTGTTCTGCGATGAAGTTATACTAGTGCCACGTCATCAACACCACGCGAATAGATGCAGGAAAAAGTCCAGCATACCTCGAACCCACTAACGCCGGCCTGAAGATCTTTTGTCCTCTCCCTGCCACCATCACCGACAAATATGAGCTGCCTGATGAACAGCTTCTCCTCACTTGTAAGAGAAGCAAATACTGGACAATTTGGGTGCCCAGGATGTCCCGACTCTCGCCACTGAATGACGGCGCGCTACGACTGCTATGGATATGGAAAAGGGAGGAAGGAACCTGATGTGGACAGGATGACAGCGGGGAGCCACATATCACACGGCGGGTTCTGCATGTGATGCTGGTTGGGAGTGGTCAGACGTCCTCGTGATCACAGGGGCCAGTAGAATGAGCTTAGGGGAGGCCGAAGAGAGATGCTCGCTAGCAGACCGAGATTAGGTATGATTGCGACGCGAATCGGTCCAACGTATCGTAGCAATAGAGCGGAGAGGGACGACGATGATTGCCCATCATAACAGAATGGTGTCCATGACACGAGAGATGCTCGTCTGGAGAGCCTTTTAACACTCCGTGCCCTCCTGGATGCCGTCGACTAGGAGGAGGAGCAGAACTGGCGTGGTAAATAAATCGGAGTGTCAATCCGGACTCGGCGTGAGAGAAACTCACATCAGCGGCAAGATCACCCAAGCACTGCCTCACGCTCGTCTGCCTCTCGCAATCGCATCCTCTCACAATGAGTGGTTACAAACGTGCACTATCAGTCAACTCCCAGGCCGACACTGAGACTCAAAGTGAGATGAAGAGGGTGAAAGTGAATGACATGCATATGCAGCCAAGTTGCACTATCACTCAGGAGTGGGATATGGAAGTGGACACAGCTCAGGGGCACAGGTGTGATGGATCCCCATAGTCCATGCTCAAATATAAAAATCTTAGCAGACAATCATCATCCACTGGAAATAATATTCAAGCTGGGTATGCACAGTGACAATGATTATCCAGTTTAAAAACCTCCACCTGCTTGCTAGTGTCCATATTTTAGGCCATGCCCAGGGTCCCATCAAGTTGAACAATTGCACTATAATTGGAGCAAATCAGATCATTAGTGTGTACAATAAATATGTCAAGACAGGACAGTGTTTCTAACTCAGGTATTAGCCAGCCATGAAACAAGCATTGGTAAATCTCACCATAAATTACCTACATGTCCTATGAATTAAGCCAACTGTGATCTAGATAAGTATAAGCAGTGGCTGACACCACCTGATCCATCCACCAATTTCAATAATGCACTTAAGAATCACTTGGACAACACTGGGTCATGGCTTCTCAACAGCCCTACCTATTTGGAATGGAAACAGAGAGATAACTCATTCTTGTGGATTCATGGTATCTGTAAGTACAGCATCAGGTTTCAGTACTTTAATTAAGCATTTCTGTAGCTGGTTCAGGAAAGACTATTCTCTGGTGAGCTTATTGCATACAAAGTTGTTTGCTACCTACCATTTAACATCTCCAAAGTTCAACCTTGATAAAAGCCATTAAACAACAGACTGACAACAAATATTCCAGTTTAGCTTACTTCTTTTGTGATGTTTCAGACATGAACAAAAGAACTGCAAGAGGTCTCCTTTGCTCATTAGTTTTCACCCTTTTTGCTCCCCAGAACCAAGAAGTACTCGATGACTTATTTCAAAAATGCAACAATGGGCGCCAAAAACCATCAGATCATGACTTATATGAAGTGTTGAGATCCTACTTGTCTGGATTTCAGGATGTCTACTTATTCATTGATGCACTTGATGAATGTGCCAATGTGGAGGAAGTACTTGACCTTCTGAAACTCATTAATAGGTGGGGCATCAGAAGTTGCCACCTCCTTGTCACAAGCAGGAAGGAACTGCCAATTGTCAACTCTTTGAGGCAAGCAATGCCCACTGAACTGGATCTCACTTCCATGCCACCAGTAAATCAGGACATTGAAAAGTATACTGATCATATGCTGTTTTATGCAACTGAGCTCAAAACATGGAACCCATGTGCCAAGGAGCTTATCAAAGTCTCTCTTATGGAGAAGGGAAAAGGAATGTGAGTATGGCTCCATCACCTGTCAGGCCATGAAATAATTATAATAGGTTTAGATGGGTTGCCTGTCAATTGGAAGAACTAAAACATTGCAGCAAAAGTGACAGCATGTTGAGACAAAAGCTTAATGGTCTCCCTATCACTTTGAATTCCATATATGACCAGATTCTGACCAGAATTGAAGAAGCAGATGCCATGAATGCCATGAAGCTACTTCTATGGCTTACATTCTCTGAAAGGCCAATACATATAGAGGAATTGGCCATAATTCTTGAATTTGATGTGGAAAGCCAGCAATTTGATGTGGATGCCAAGTTGCATTATCCTGATGATGTGCTCAAGATTTGTTCAAGCCTTGTCACCAAGATGGAGGATGAAACTGTTCAGTTTGCACATGCATCTGTCAAAGAATATTTTCAGAGTGACAAAAGAAAGATAGGCTCATCTGTGGAAGTGGATCCTTGCTTTGGCCACTGTTTTATTGGACAGTGCAGCCTAACATACATATTGCAAAGGAGGCAGGTGATTCCCCCTGATGGTGAAGACAGATCTGCTGCAGCAAGATTTAAGAAGTCTTTGCTCCAATATGCTGCATACTTTTGGCCAAAGCATATATTAGCATGTAAACAAGAGTTGACTGTTATGAAACAAATCATTAACTTGTTTGAATCTCAAAACTTGACATATTGGGTCCATGCTTACAACTTTGACTGGGCAGCACACTATAGCTTTATAAAAATGATATATCCAAATTATATTCAAATTGCTGCCCTACATGGCTTGATTGAAACAGCTAAACAGCTGATGTCACAGCCAATAAGCAGTGTGGAGTGTATGGAAGCTCTACAGGGAGCAGCATCCAATGGACATACAAAAATGGTTACACTACTATTTGAGAAAGGAAACATTAAAGTTGCAAGTGATTTGTATTGTCGGGCTCTCGAAGAAGCATCATGGAGAGGTGAAACTCAAATTGTTAGCCTATTGTGTGAACGTGGAAAAGATAGTGATGTACTCCAGAAATGCATAAATAGGGCTATTGAGTTGGCAATGTCTGCTGGAAAAATAGAAACTGTTAAACTGCTTATTCATTGCAGTGGTTCAAATTTGAAGATAAAAAATGCTATGAAAAAAGCAGCACAACATGGTCATATCAAGTTAGTTCAATTGCTGCTTGAATCAGAGTCAGATGAGAAGAAAAAGATGAAATTAGCTTTTAGCACTGTACGTTGGGCAGTACCATATGGTCATAAGGCTGTTGTTGAGCATTTATTGTCAAAAGTAGAGCTTTGGGTGCATGAAAGAAAGTTAAACATGATGCACAGGAAGGAATTGCTTGCACAAGCACTAGATAGTGCAGCCTCCTCTGGTCACAAGGCCATTGTTGAAATACTCTTGGAGAGTGGAACTGATCTGCCTGTATCAGATAATCTAGTTTTTGCTGCATCAAGGACAGGGCATGTAGATGTTGTTCAGCTGCTTCTTGACAGGGGCAGAGAAGTGAATTACAACATGTATAGAAGACAAGTTAGTCATGCTTTATGTGCTGCAGCAATGGAAGGCCATGAGAGACTGGTTGGGCTTTTACTTGAACGAGGAGCAGATCCAAATATTCAGGGGCAAATTCTGCATGATGCAGCACTCAAGGGCAATAAAAACATTATCCAGTTACTCATTGACAATGGAGCAGATGTAAATGCAAAGGGAGGAAATTATGGCCATGCCATTTGGGCTGCAATGTCAGAGGGTTACAATGAAATTGTTGAGCTGTTGCTTCAACATGGAGCAAGTCCAAGTATCCACAGTGGATATGATGGTAAGGCTCTTATAGTTGCATGTAAATGTGGATACAGAAATATGGTTGAGCAACTTTTGGATGAAGGAGTAGATGCCAATGAGGGAGCATATATGGTACTAAATCAACATAAGCATACTCCACGATATAAGCATACTCCACTACATGTTGCATCAGAGTATGCTTCAGAAGATATTGTTAGGTTGCTCCTTGAAAGGGGAGCTGATGTAAATATAGTTGGAGGACATGACAGGGGCACTGCACTGCACACTGCAGCTTATCATGGCAAAAAGGAGATTGTCCAACTGCTCCTCAAATGGGGAGCCAATGTGAATATTCAGGCAGGCACTTCACATGGTTCTCCTCTCATGGAAGCATCATCAACAGGTCACACACCTATTGTTCAGCTACTCCTTGAATGGGGGGCTGATGTTAACTTACGTAGTAGTGGAAAAAATGGCTCTTCTGCTCTCATTGCTGCATCATCTAGTGGTCACAAGTCAATTGTTGAGCTACTCCTTGAATGGGGGGCTGATGTTAACTTACATTGTGGGGGCTACTATGGCTCTGCTCTCATTGCTGCATCATCTAGCGGTCACAAGTCAATCGTTGAGCTACTCCTTGAATGGGGGGCTGATGTTAACTTACATTGTGGGGGCTACTATGGCTCTGCTCTCATTGCTGCATCATGTAATGGTCATACAGCAATTGCTGAGATACTGCTTTTACAAGGTGCTGATGTTAACCACCGACATAAAGAACTTAACCTCTCCTCTGCATCAGCAACTGCTCTCATTGGGGCTACATTACAGGGACAAAAGGACATTGTTGAGATGCTCCTTCAAAGAGGAGCTGATGTTGATATTCAGGGAGAACACGATGGCAGTGCACTTTATACTGCTGCAAACAGTGAATTGTGTGATACAGAGATTGTCCAATTACTTCTAGCACATGGTGCCAAGTACCTGGGTCCAATAGATGACACTGCCTACCTGAGGGAACATGATTCCTTTGTTTCAGATGATAGTGATTCAATGGACAGTGATAGTGATTGAACAGAGGATATTGACTCAGATGATTGAAATTTATGCTTCCCTTTTTGTTCATGTACATATAACAAAATCCATATGCCCTTTCATCTATGTCTGAATCAAAAAGAATGATACAAATATCAAGTGCAACTTCCATTATAGAAAACCAACAAAAGGCTGTGATTAAACAGGAAAAAAGGTTGGATGCTAGATATATACCCATGATGCCATTCATCATCCATAATGTATTATCACCGCTTCCTCTTCCCACTTATTGACCCAGTGGGGACTGGCACTCCCTCTGATCCTGCATTGAGTTCAGCTATGCGTCGGCAGTTACAATACCTACAGTGACACCAACGTGGTCGTGTTCTTCGTCCATTGCTGAATCCTCTTCCAAGCTGTCTTATCTGTTACGGAGAATGTGTGTGCATCAGCAAACGGTATAACTTGAAGATGGTGGTGTACATAGGTTTGAAAGAAAATGGCAACAAGTGAAACGTCGAACGAAAGATGATTTGATTAGGGAATTTCGAAAGAAAAGGCCTGAACTCACTCTATCGCATCACCCATCTCAATTTTGTCAACTTCATCCACACTCCCGAGTCCCCACCACCGGCACCAGCAGACAACAAAGCCGGAAGATACGGTATACCTCGCACGTTCTCTCGCCCTCGACACTCCTCCTCCTCCGGTCCCTGATCCTCGAGCACGTGGAGAAGACAAGGACAGCTGTCCGACGGAATCAGGCACAACTTCCGTTTCTCCACCCGCTTCACGGTCTCTATCGACGGACAAATGGAATCGCTCGCGTTCCGTTATGGGAAGAAGCCGGCCAGAGGTTACGGGTATAGGAGGTAGGGCAGCCAAAGCAGGACGAGAAAGTGGTGCAGCGTTGGATGAGCCGTCGCTCATCTTTGCGTCTTCACCGTGGCAGTGTTGAGCAGAGTCGATAGGGCGAGATGTTAGCGTTGGGGCGGCGGTAGCCACGCCCGCGTTGTCCGATTGGTTGGCCGCGTCTGCCAATTCTTTGTTGATAGCTGCGCTGGAGGGAGCGTCGTCGATCTCGACGTCCGCATCGGCGTGCGCACCGGCATCGTTAAGATCGGTTGGTTCTACTTCAACGTCTTCCTCGAGATCTGCGTAAGTTCGACAGAGCGAACAAGAAAAGGCGGGGTGATGGGCTTTGATAAGCAGTTTGATGCATTTGTGGTGGAAGGTGTGGAAGCATGGAGCGATGAAGAGCGCTTGGCGGACACGGCGAATAAATCTGTCTTGAAGGGTCAGGTTGATCAACGTACTACTATTAAGAAAGTAGTGCTCGTACATATGCAACAATCTGGCATTTGTAATTCCGCGGGTTTGACCGTGTTGCCTTTGATATTGGCACCGGGAACAGCGAGAGGCGCCGCTGAGGTTCTTCAAGTGTTTCAAAGCAGTTGTGCTGACCCCTATCGTCAGAAAGCAAGAAGAAAAAGTCGCACTTGAAAGCGTTCGCATTGGCCTGCCACTCCCATCCAATCTCCACGCTAATATTGACACTCTTATAAATATTCTCCGCCCCTCCTTGATAATCAACGCCTAGCTGCAAAATATCCCCATCTTTGAGTTGAAACGGCCGACTCTCTTGATTCACCGGACTCGGTCTTTGAACGTGGTTCAAAAACTTGCCACTGGAAGACTTGGTATCCTTTATTAAACCTTTTCCTTCCTTTTCGACCCAAATCTCGGCGTTGGCACGAGAGACGACTTTGGATTTGAACGCGAGTCCGTTGGTGCCAGCGTCGACGGCGGGGAGACCAGTCTGTGAACCAGCCGATGTAGAGGGTTGGGTCGATTTCCCGTAGGAGCGCGTAGGTCGCAAGCGACGGCGCCGAACGGGAGGCAACGACGAGAGTCGAGATGCAGGATGAGTCGATCAGAACGTGATGATGGCGGGAGGGTGGCTGGGGTGAGGGAGCTGCTGGGTATTGGGAGGTCGCCGGGCATGGAGGGTAGGAAGAATGCTGGAGATGAAGTTTGGGAGCTGACTGTGGGGAGCGCTAGCAGAAGGCACCGGGCTTGTATTCGTTTGCTGGGTTGTGTTGATCACCGGCATTGTTCGGATTAGAATTCGGTTTTCGCCATAGCATGCTGGCAAAAGTGGATGGCGCAGAGGGCGAGGAAGGACCTGGGACGATGTTGTTGGATGTCAGGTTTGAGTTGGATTAGCGAAGCAGACGGGAGGTGTGTTTGTGATCATGGAACCGAGTCAGCGCGGCTTAGTACGGGTGTATATGGGATTCATCAACATCTATGCACGGGAGGAGCCTATATGCGCGTTGGGTGTGTATTTTTCACGGACCTATCGTTCTGGACTTAGCTGTAATAAGCTTGCGCATCAATACATCATCAAATACAAGTAGACAGGGACTTGGAATCTATCATCGTCTTTCATCGTCAAGAAATTGATCAAAAATTTCAGAGGCTCCGCAGGCGTAAGATACTCGACAGATTGCCAGGTGGAGGTTTCAGATTCTCGAGTCGGGGAATGGAACTCGACGACCACCAATGCCCGCCCCAAAATGTATTTCATCGTTGGACTGACGTGGCAGACGTCGGCCGCAGTTAAGTAGTTAAGAGGGCGTGCAGTGCCACATGCTCTCGGCGAAGCATTGGTGCGTGAAGTGGATTGCGACGTGTCGGCGTTGACGCGATCACCACGTTCACATACATTAATGTTTTCCATCGAAAACATGTTCAATTACATTATGCTTCTTAACCGCCTCCATTTCCACACATATTCCGCTGCCTCCGAAATAGACCTGTATCTTGCATGTTCTATCATTCGTCGTGCTCCTCTTACACGTCGAAAAGCCAGGGACAAACAAACAATACTGAGGATCAAGTGCATGCTTCGCAGTGCGATACTGCCTGGTACAGGTAAATATCGAAATTGATCCTGCCGTACGATAATCAGAACATCAGGTGCGTCGCTATATTGAAAGTTTGAACTCACGATATTGATTCGCACACCCGTCCACGTTCACGTCACCGTACCAAGTTGCCACCCGCACTACACGCTCCTCCGTCTGATTCTGTGGATGCTCTGCTGGTGTCCCAAGTGGAAATGTATCCATTGTCCTCGTCCAAGTCGAAAAGCCGGGGAGAAATGAAGGCTCGCATTCAGTTAATCCACCGGCGCTGGTGCTTCGTTATCGATAATAAACCTCCGCTATCCCAACATCCCAATCCCAATGAGCAGAGCCTGACAGATGATACGTTTTAGTACATATCGCAGCTAGTATGTTGTAGTCGAGTTTGCTTCTGATGCCACGTTCGCCACAAACGTTCAGTCTCCACATCCATAAATTTCCAAAAATATCAAAAGCTCGATCGAGGATGGGTCATAGAGAGAGGAGGGGGGCTAGACGGATGGATACGGAGAAGAGGCTTGTGACGATGTGCCAGATCCGGCAGCTCGAGATGTATACGAGCTTTATTACTCGATCCGTTGGGCGGACGGGACCAGGTGGAGCTAGAGGTGCACTTGGGTTAATAACGGTGGGGGATCATGCCCATTATTCTTCAACGGAGTTACGCTAGAGCCACGCCATCATCACCACGCGAATAGATAAAGGAAAAAAGTCCAACATACCTCGAACACATTGGCACGGGTCCGAACATTATCTAGTCTCTCCACATCATGGTCAAATACGAGATGTCTGATAAACGGTCTCTCATTTGTAAGGGAAAGCCAGACACCGGGCGATTAGGGTGTCGATGAAAATTTTCGTCCCACCTCTTGGCACTGAATAAACGGGGCGCTACGACTGCTGCGGTCATGGGAAATGCGGAGTAGAGGAAGCCGTAATTTGGGAGGAAGGGAGCCAGGTCGTCACAAGGAAAATAGAAGTCGAGCCTAATGCGAACGGGCCCGGCGTTGAAGGTGGCGAGACTCGGTTGATGCGGAGTACTGGGTCAATCTCGTCCCGAAGCGATGGCGTCGAGCGGGCGAGAGTCGAATTGAATGCGGACGAGTCACGAGTCGGATCAGTTGAAGGGTGCTGGCGCCCGAGTTAGCGGGAAGGATGAAGCTGCCGGGTATTGAGAGAGTGCCTGGCATGGATGGACGGAGGGTACGAATGGGGTAGGCAGGTGTGGACGATCACTCCCAGGCTATTTCAAATTTGTTTTGATTCCCCCGATTTCAAGTTCCTATTGTGGGTAGATTTTCGTGGAAATCGTTTCAAGTGACGAAATCGCAAGAAAACGACCATACCGCGAGCTTGTCGTCTCGCACGTTCAACTTGAAAAAAGAAACCAGACCTATTGCGTAGCCTCCGGACCTCCCTCGACGTGTCAACACAAAAAACCGGGGTTCAGAGGCATTGTCAGGGAATGTATATTCTTACACGAGTTAGATGCCAATACACAGGTTTCGATAATTGTACATAGTACGTGATTTGGAATCTCGTTAGTAGTTGGAGCCAGTTTACTCAAAACCTCCTTCACTTTATGATGGGCCATTTGGTAGGACATCTTTCTTGATTCTCTTGAGGTTTAACTTGAGGGCTTCGACGGGGTTCGGGGGTGACAGGAAGTTGAAGCTCATAGCCTGCGCGATGCGTTCAGCCAGTTGCCCATCCACAGCGCTGAAGACGAGGACTGAATGGAGGGAGCAAATGTGAGCACCGAGATTCTCGTGAATGGAATGTGACATACGCTGGTTGCCCTTGATGATATCATTTGCCTCCCTCAAGGATGCAGCAACGTTCTGGACAAACGCTTCCCGTTCAACATCATTCCAGACTCGTTCCCACAGTTCGCGAGGTTGTTCGAAATCACCTATGGACATTGCAATTAGCATATCTTCCCATTATATGAACTAATACTATCTCACGATCAGAGAAATCAGACGGCAGCAACATGTCACGGTAAGCAGAGCTATTGAAGATTTCGTGTCGAATCATGTCCTTGTTCCTGAGGTCGGAGTCGATAGCACCTTTGGGACCTATGAAAGTGAGGGATTGAGAGGAGCTCTGGTAATTAGGGCGGTTCTTCTGGGATATGAACGAAGCAGCACCAGCACGTTGGTGATTAGCAACCGTGACACTCGGTGCATTGCAGGGGAGTTGCTTATGATTAACTCCGAGACGGTAACGCTGGGTATCGGGATAGATGAAGAGACGAGCTTGGATGATGGGATCGGGAGAAGGCTCAATGTAAGGAATCATGTTGGACGGTGCGAAAGCCAGCTAGAGTATCTTCAGCACCATGATGTTAGTCAGGCGACAAAAATACCAAACCTGCTCAATCTCGTCGAAGAAGTTCTCGGGATTCCTGTCCAGGACGAGCCTGCCGATCGGTCTAAGAGGAAATTCGCCGTGGGGCCATACTTTGGTGACATCGAATACGATGTGGCTATTGTTAATTGCTACCTCGCGCGTCATCGTTTGCTACATTAGGGATAAGAAACACTGATATACACGATTTAATATATACTCACAATGTAAACGGTCCAGCTGGGAAAAGCCCTCGTTCGGATGTCATTGTACAACGCCCGGGTACTGTAGTCGGGTCAGTGCCGGCCAGTTTGATCGCTTCGGCGGCATTGAGGGTCTATTAAATCAAAAGTCTGACGCTGCGAGTTGAACCAAGGACATATGTACCTTGACGCCTTGGTCGGATAGGACATGGATCTTGACATATGAAAAGGAGCCGTCGTCCCGACAAAACTGGAAGGTAGTTCCGCCGAAGCCATGTTGTCGGTGGAAACCATCAGGAGTCCCGCGGTTGGAGTAGAGCATCATAACCTGGTGAATTGTCTCCGGATTTTGAGAGAGAAAATCCTGCGAAACGGATGAGAGATCGATTTCCGATATTGGATTATGAGAAAATACCCAGGTCATATCAGCATCCGGCAAGTTGGTCTGAGGGTTCTTCTTGGCAGCGTGAATCAATTCGGGGTACTTGGCGGGGTCCCTGATGAAGAAGGTAGGAGTGTTCAGGAAGACCCAGTCCCAGATGCCTTCATCGGTTTTCAACTTGACAGCAAAACCGTGGATGTCACGAGCGGTATCAGCTGAACCAAGCTCGCCTATGACGGTGGAGAAACGTGCGGTGACTGGAATCTTTAGGCCCACGCTGTGGAAAATACTTTGGGATGTAATGTCGCTAAGATCGTGGGTGACTTCGAAGTGACCATGAGCACCAGCACCCTTGGCGTGGACCTGTGATTCTTGATGAATTTGGAGTCCGCCAGTATAGTGGTAAACGTGACGTACGATGCGCTCAGGGATACGTTCGCGACCGAGATGCGCGAGGACGTCGATGAGATGGAAGTCTGCATGTTGGCAGATTAGTAAATATCTTATATATGTACAAGATAACGTTGATATGACCTTGAAAAAGGGAGAGACCAGAAAGGGGAGGAGCATTTGGACTGGAGACACGCTGGGAAGCATGGGGGTAGTTGAGGGGGGAACCAAAGGAAGTGGTGAAGTGGGGCGTTGACATCGGGGGTCAGAAAGGGTACAAGAGATCTGTCGATAGAGGGAGGCCATAATATATAGTATGTAATAGGAATACTGGCCTTGATTGCCTTCTGAATTTATTCCTTCATCTGCGATACTTTTCAAACACGATCCCATTCGTGGAGCGGTTACGGCAACCCTGCAGGTCTTTTCCGTCATCGAGATCTGCCCCTGCATCAGCTGGTGGCTGGTTTTCCTCATCGGATTTGACAGCTTTCTTCTTTGTGTATGCATCAGCACTTCGTTATGTACAATCCTTGCATGTATTTGCATATCCGGAGCGTGTTTACGCGAATTCTGATGGATTCAGAAGCTTAGTCTTCCGGCATGTGCCACATTTCTGCGTGAACGCGGGATTGGGCGCCAGGGGCTGAACCGAGGATTCGGGAACGCCCAGGAAGACGTGATATTTCGTGACGTGACAGGCGAGTTATCCAGAATTCTTTGATCTCGCTCTTCGAGTCTGTCATCGTCGCCGGCAATCCAAAAAGGCAGGTACGGTAACATAACTTTGGTGCGCGTTCCTCTGTACGACATTCAATATAATCTAGTCTCACACGAACATGCTTTCCGTTCTAGGTATTTTTTCCTGCTGTTCCCCCCATCCACCTTGTACTTGAGTATGCTGGAACTCAGGCGAGACGGGACAACAACATTTGCCGGAGATCACGTGATGCCGCTGATGCGTACAATTGTAGGTTGGATAATGGATAGCGTTCACTCTCCGTTAGTCCATGCAAGAACAGAAACTCGAGGGAAGCCTGACGAAACATAAAGAACTACATTATGATACAGATCGTTCCCCAGAAGATTCTGCGGATATTGCCAGAGCACCCCCAAATCCGGTCTGCTCGCCGCGCTCAGGCTCCATAGCGTGTAGCACGGCAACCAATTACGTTCACTTGCCAGCTATGGTCAGAAGCATTCTCACTGTCAGAAGGGAATATGGTCGTCGCATGTCCGGATCATTGTTGTCACTGCTCGGTTCCCGGATTGACATGGACTCGTTTATAGAAGCGGCCATGTGAGTTGTATTCAATGGGTCCGATTCGTTGCTAATGATCTTTCCGAAGCTTCGAGGAAGAAAAGCTTACGGATGATAGCCCGATAGCCAGGCTTCTCACGAAGCGGCAAATAGCTGTCATGTCACCAGAGCGCTTCTGATTGGTGGTCGTGGGGACCGGAATTGTCCGAGGGATCTATTCATGGGAGATGTCGTCGGATAGTCAGAAGGACTTGGCAGATCCGACTTTCACTAGGTATGTCGGAAATCCCATATTACTGGCTGAGGCACATATCGGCCCACTGACACTACTGTAACTTAATAACTTCCCCGTCGCTCGACGGCTCGCCGACCATGGTCTGTTCTGGAGATGTCTATATGAACAATATCCCTCATATATCTTCTGTAGTCCATCGCAAATGAAACATACACGAACAAATCCTCGTTGCCTCCGGATGTCATAGCCTTTGCTGGTCGAATGTTCGATGCTGCCCGAAGAGGAGAGTCGGCCCAACTCCTTCCTGCTGTTGACGCCGGGTTGCCCATCAACCTTACGAACGATAAAGGTATCTCAGCACCTGCCCTGTCTCTATCTAGTCTGAAGTGGCCCCAGGGAATACGCTCTTGATGCTGGCAACTTATGCGGGCCACCTCGAACTCACGCAAGAATTGCTCCAACGCGGGGCAGATCCGAATCGATTGAACGATATGGGACAATCAACGATCGGAGCGGCAGTATACCAAGGCTACGACGAACTGGTACGGCTCCTTGCCAAAAACGGTGCGGATTCTCGGCTAGGGAGGCCGAATGCAATTCAATTGGCGCACATGTTCAGGAGGAATGGTATGATGGAGTCTTGGGAGCTAGAGAGGGCGATATTGGGCCTGAGGTGCCTTCCCCACTGAACTACCATCCGTATCATAAGGCTTAGGTTCATGCTGCCCTGCTTGTATCAAGAACTTCACATTTTTAAACCGTCCCAGTGGTGGTGCTCTACCAGAATGGGAAGGTAGTTGTCACCGGAAAGTTCGAATTTTCGTCGCCAAAAACCTATTTAAATCACTAATTTCGACCAGCGATTTACTTAATTCACTAAAAGAGATTCTAAGCGCCGAGTTTCTGCCGCCCCGAAAAGAGAAAGAAACCCCATATTTAAGTTGACCTTGAGTCGGGCCTTCCCGAAAAATAGTCGAAATCTGATATTTCAACCGCTTTGAAGGGGAAGTCTAAATTTTAGTAATAGCCCAACGTTCTAGCAAGGTCGAAATTTTCTTGAATCATGAGAACAAAAAAGTCTTTTTGTTCTTTCAGAGTCAAGGAGAAATGCGCGGACGTATTATGAAATCATGAATGAAAGCGATACCTCGGTCCCGGCGACGACAGGGTCCTTCTCTTGTGATGCATTCCTTTTGGAGCTTCTCTTTGCTCATTTTTCTGCCCACACTTGACGCCTGCACCTACAAAGGGACAACTTCCGTGATCATTCAGAGTCCTGAGACCATCATACTCCATGCTTCTTCAAACTTCCAAACCACACGAACGGAGCCTTCCCCGCCCAGGTGTTAAACCAGGTACAACTATACCCTATTGACTTCCACCGTTTCCACGATTCGTGTGCCAAATCGATTTTCTTCAAGTATGCTTAGTCCGCGGACAAACGCTTCCAGGCCTCGTCAGAATCGTGGACATCCTGAGCTCACGAGGTGAAATAAGCTTAGTCTCAACTTAATCCGCTTTGATCGGTAGAGTCAGAAGTCAGGAAATGCCGTGACCGAAGTATTCCGGACTTGTTGATCGATAGGGGTGTTACTCGAATTTGAATGCGGTTCAAGTTCAACTCCAAATAATACATACTTGTCTAGGCTGTGTCGTAGTAGAAGTTCTCAAAGTTGCACATTTGGTCTGGCACTGGGCAGTTTTGGGGATACAACGTGAAGAAGGATTACGACATCTCCTTCGATGGCTTCAGCATCCCCTCTGATCCCTTGGGAAAGGGAAAAATCAACGTCCGAGTGGATTAATAGACTATAAATATGGTATGAGTATAATATTATTAAATGTCAGTGTGCGGCTGTTCAGACTATCGGTTTGAGGGTGGAAAACGACGGAGACGGGAGTCCAGTAGCACTTACGAACCCGCTGCACAATGCGCAATGCAACTAGACTCGATGCGTCATTCGAATCGGTTCACGACGTTGAATGTGCAATCACCGTTGTTGGGCGCGATCATTCTTGCATTTTGGCACGTACAGTTCTGATCCCGATTCCTCGTTATATTAAATAACTATATAGTACCTTCCATATCTTGACGTTGTGACTTACATTTACCACGTCGACTGAGGTGAGTTAGAGTTTTCTCCTTATGTCTTTAGTACGTTCCGCTTAGCTCCATCGCAATGCGACGCCGTTGAGTACTTCGTATAGAATAGCAAGCTATTCTATTTACAGGTGTAGATACCGAATAGAGTCGTTTACCGCATCGCTATTCTATTTACACACGATTCACTGATGACTCATGATATACGTCATTTTCCCTCAGTTCAATAGCCGTCCCGGCAATTAGTTTGGTGAAATCGATATTCAGTTGGTGTATTGCACCGTGGACGTGCAGCGAGGCTTCATCTACTCAGTATAATAATTTACACAGACATTGCCTAACTATACATTTTATGCGACTTTCCATTGCCAACTCGGCCCAATCGGATCTCCTCGAGAGCTACAAGCCCAACATCAATCGTAGCATTAGCGAACAAAAAGATACACTTACTGATCTGGACCAGTCCACAACCCAGGAACCCAGCTGCTGAACCAATAAATCAAATCTGAACGCCATTCACGACCCACTCCGGGTCATCTTGCCCAACGTAGCTGGACGTCTGCTTTCACATTAACAATAAACGAGTAAGAGGAAATGCGACACTCACCATGGACCATAAAACGGCCTCATCACCAATCATCTTGACTGTCCCTTTCAGCTTTCTGATTGGCGGTTGCGTTCCAGTACCTTCCTCTCCCAATTTAGATTCGCCAGAAAAGCGGATAACGGGGAGGTACCAGATTATGGCGTTTGGATCGGCTGATTCGTCTTGAAGTGGAGTTGAGGAAGAAGGGGTAGGACGAAGAGGAGGCGGAGAGTATCCCGTTACGCGTAGCGTGATGGCGAATAACCGGATAGCTTCGCTGATGTCTTCTTCGTTGCCCGTTGGTCGGCCTGTTCTTGACTGCAAAAGGTGGGGTCAGTCGCGTCTTTTACTTGGTTTGTTGTTGTGGTATTTACGCTATGAAATGTGCACATGGGTCAGTTGTGTGAATCAGAGAATAAGAAAGGAGGACACGCACGCAACAAGTCTTGATAATCCATCCAACAAACGACACGCCTCCATTCGCCTTCTACGCCTGCCCAATCCCATCCGTCCACTACGCCCGAGTTATCGGCCCTCGTGCCCTGACGAGCTCTCAACGCCTCCCACCGTTCCTTGATTCCCCAATACCCCGGCAGCACCCCCCATCCTGACAAAATCGAGGTAGGAAAAGGAATCGATGAGTCGTTCGATCCAACGACGCGTGTTTCGGATTGAGACGGACCATTCGTGGCCCGTGAGGCCTTGGTCTTCTTCGTCCGCTTGTTCTTCGGTTGAGGCGTTGGTGGGTTGGATGCTAGACGGTCCAAAGTGGGTAGGATCTTGGATGTCGGAGGAGACGCCTGGGGGTATGATCGAAACCTGCATGCGCGCAAGGTTAGAATCAGGGAACAAAAGGTAGAATGAGACTTACTTCGACGCCATGCTCGTCGGCATCGTCGTCGTCGCCTTCACCCTCGTCGCTATAATCCCCATCCTCCTCTTCGTCTACGACACCTCCAATATCTTGAGCAATGTTGATCAAGTTCCCCCACGCCTCTTTCATATTCGCCTCTATCTGGCTGCGGAGAGGAACGGGTAATCCGGGACGATCCTATGCGGTGAAACGTCCTCGGGATTGAGCTGTTTCAGCATTGGGCTGTGAGTGACGCCTTCGTCGAGCGAATCAATCGAAAAGTGATCAGTGCTGGGGTGGATGTGTTTGTGAAGCAGAAAGTGGGGGTGTATAGCGGTAGAGAGAGGGGTGAACATGTCGAGGTGGATTTGAGTTGTTTCTTCTTCTGAGCCTGAGGAGGGTGGAGAGGGTGAACGGAGGGGTTCTTTTCCTTTTCCGTCGGGAGGGATGCTATAACTGAGAGGTTGGGTTACGGGGAGGAAGGGGCTATAGAGCCGTTGCCTTGTGAGGTACCGCATATCGTAGACTCTCTTCCTCGCTGCAATCCGGATTTGTTGCTGAGAGGGTACAACGTCGGCTCGAGCTCGGTCCAAGAGGGGGCCTTTCATGAATACGAGTTTGTAGAAGAGGCGCTAGGTTTCTGTCAACAGAATACATGCCAAGAAGGTCTTCAGGCAATCTACTCATTATCAACCAGAGCAAGAACCATTGCTCCACGCTGCTTACCACCGTAACGACCGAAATCTTGGTCATGTACTTTCCC
Source organism: Amanita rubescens (assembly GCA_015039365.1). Taxonomy (NCBI): domain Eukaryota; kingdom Fungi; phylum Basidiomycota; class Agaricomycetes; order Agaricales; family Amanitaceae; genus Amanita; species Amanita rubescens. The sequence goes on from WION01000166.1 coordinate 100,941, forward strand.
GTTGGTGATCCATTCAATGGACATGCACGATGCAACTCTGTTCGATTCTCCCTTATCCGACACCCGTCTGGCCTATCCGCTCGTCATCGTTCTCCACGCTCTCGAATTGCAACGAAGACTCCGGCGCATAACCTCTGAGTCATGGGGACTACGTTTCTTGGAATACGTTAGATCCTCCACGTCCGCGTGGGCTGAAGACGTGCTACGGAATGGATACCCGGCAGATCTGGTCAATCGTTTGCCTACGTTTGATCCATCGATCCATCGTCGTCCTCGGAGGAATCGAGAAGGAAACCAAAACCAAAACTCGAATCCTCCCTCCATTGCAGATGATCCCGAATGGGAATTGACGGATCTGTGTACGGCGTACTAGTCGACGACATTGGGACGTTTTTGAACCACGTTAGTTGTGAAGATTAGGATGGAGATCGGGAGGAAGTGGCTGGGTGTTCAAGTGAGGTGTTTTCTTTACTTATTCTGACCGAAGAATCGGACCCCAACAAATCGGACAACGCAGGCGTGGCTACCGCCGCCCTAACTGGTCTCGCCCTTCAGACTCTGCCCAATTATACTGGCCGCGGTTCGAGGTCCGGACCTTGCGAACCGGGTTCGGACCTGGACCGAACCTAATGTTCAGGTTCAGGTCCGGAAGTGAGGGGGAACCGAACGCAGCCTAATACCGTGAAGACGCAGAGATGAGCGACGGCGCACCTAACGCGGCACCACCTTCTCGCCACCCTGCTCTAGCCATTCTAGCACTTATACCCGTGAACGCCACTGCTGGCTCCTTCCGAGAGCATCCCCAACCGTCCGAATCACCGCTTACACCTGCCATAGGTCCTTCCGCATCCAAATCAAGTGTTAGCACCGAATCGACAGCCAGGATGTGGAAGAGCCTGAGGATGAAAAGGGAGTAGAGGAAGGGTTTGAAGGATGCTTTGCTTTTCGTTATCGTATGTAAATAAATTCACTGACTGCATGCTCACAAAATAACTTTCTAAATAAATAAAACTCTTTTTATCTTGTCGCAGCTCGTTTTGAAAGACGCAGCAACATTTGTGCTAACTACAAGACTTTCTGACACAGGTTTGCTTTTGTGACTACCATAGGGGAGAGGAGAATATATAGGTACAACTAGGCGTTGCCAATATTAACAAATGTTTCGACTTCGGCTTGAGCATCTTTCAAGTCTTTGTTCTCCGAATCTGGATAGGCATCTACCGCTGTCTTCATCCACAATTTCAGATCGGCCAATGCATTTCCCTCGAACTTGTGGTGGCGGAATGGTGGGCCGGCATATTTGACTGGGGTAGTATCAGGGATTTGTTGTTTGACGAGGAACTGCGCCAAGCGACCGATCACCCGGCGCATAGACTTCTTCAAGTTGTTATCTATGATACCCTTTCGCTCTTCAGGATCAGAGGTCTGCCAAAGTTTGTCGAGCGTCAGGAAAAGGAAAGAGTACTAGAAGGCGTGATTGGTTTCTGCAATACCATATGAAAAATACATACTGCAGCATCGCAAGCGACCATAACCTAAGGGGTTGGAGGGCAGGATTCAGTGGTAGATGTGTGTGATTTCGAAGAGTGGACATACCGGATAGAATTTGAATTGTTCAGAATCATAGTCTTTCGAGTCTATGTTTTCCACCACATTGTAGTACGTCAAGTCATAATTTTCGTAAATTTTTTTAAAAATTCCCCAATGACTGATTTCAGTTCCGGTGGAACAGCCTTCACCTTCCTCAACGATTCTCTTCAAGGCTTTAAGGGCTGAGCGCGCATCTTTGATGGAGAACAACGACCCATAGACCGTTTCATCCAGTTGTTTTTTGGTCGAGTCCGGTTGAAAAATAGAGCCTCCTTGAAAGTTTAGAATGCCGTCGGCTTGTAGAAGGACTACGAAGAGGTAGGATCTTAGATCACAAATTAGGGTGACAGCGCAGCGGTTGGAAACGTACGTATTTCAAGTCCTTCATAAAATTCTCCGATGCTTTTGTAAGTGGGTAAAACCTCGACACTAAGATCCTCCTTGCCATCGGGCATAGGAGCCTCAACCTGTGGCAGCAGTCTCAATCTCGAGATGCTTACGTATGGCAATGAATGACTTACGTCCACAAATAATTTAATGGTTTCCTTCGTCGCAGGCGCCAAGGTCAAGGTAAGATTGTTAGAGAAGAGTGTAGACGGGAACTCGGGAGTCGAGTTGTAAAGGGCGGGTTTGCCTCCGATAGCGCATAACATATTCCCCGCAAGACCAAGATGGAACATTTCGTCCTTGGCAATTTCTACGTTTGATAAGAAGTTAGAAGAAAGAAAGGAACACAAAGAACGACCAGGCTGACTGATGATTCTATTTCAAGCATCTTGGGAGCCGGGGTTCTCAATCGAATATGCCGCGAACAAATACATTGGGATCGTGTACGCTTCAAGAACCAAGGCAGTTTGGAGGTGGTCGTAGAGAACAATTTTGAGTGCATCCTGCCAATTTGGCATGTTGTTCGAGATAGGGGATTGAGGGAACGTTCGAGTCTTCATCGCTCTCAAAGAATCAGCACGCTGGGAGGTGTGGATAAGGGGCCTCTCTGCGAGGTGGGTACATTTTATAAGTCGGAGTAGTAGCACTTCTCAGGAGGTCATGGGACTTAGGCTACCGGTGTGCCGACATGTGGCAAAGGCCGCAAAGCGCACGATCTGGTGAGTCTTCAAAGCTTAATGTGCCAGTCTCCAGTCGTCCATCATGCATCAATCCGCACGCAAGTTGTACCAATACATTGATATCTCAGGATAGCAATTCGGGCCTGGGCAATCATTCTATTCTCGACTCTAGCTTCATGATTCTAAATAGTGTTCTATCAGAACTTCTAAAGGCCAGTTCAGTCCCGTCTTTTGTGCTACTTTTGGCGCAACCGATCCGCAACAGACTTCCAACAGTCCGCAACCGGTCTTTTGGTTTTCGCATCTGGGATTCTGGAACATTAATACATCATTATTCCCAAAGCACTCGCCGAGGGCACAACCCCTAAGGATCCGCTTCACGCGCGCTGCGATACCCATCGAGCCTCTCACCCCGGGCCGTCTCTATTTCCACCACCTCCAACCATCCAACAGCCCCTGATGAGGCTTAGCTCCCCACTGGCCCCGAGTGCGCACAAGATGAGCCCCCAACGAAACCATTTGCACCAGCCACGGGACCCACCCTCCTCAACCTACCCTTCACTCGACTAGCTTCAAAGCGGAATCTCATCACACGCATCACGTATTCGATTTCTGCCTGTCAAATGATGCTCAACGCCGATGATCTGCCTAGGGAAATTTCTAGTAGAAATACACGGATAAGGGAAGAACAAAATCATATGAAAGATGGTAGACGGCGAGGACAATTCAAAAGGGATCGATAGGTGAGACGTGGAAGTCCCGACATATAGACATATGAGATGAGAACCAGCACTAAATGCTACGGAAGGTTAGCTCATAGGCGGCAAACCCGGGCCGCTTTGCTACACACCTTATTTCGGTTCAACAACTAAATCTTGATGGCCGTAATAGAATGCAAGAAGAAATACTGTAATCTTCTCGGCTATCTCTGTCGGTTAATTCAATGCCATAAGCGATCCCTTCAATGCCATATTAGTACACAGCATTGCAGATGCAGTAGGATGACGTACCACGACGGCTGATTGCGGTCTATTCTACACGGTATTTGGCAATGTCTGTGCGAGGTCCAGTCTTGCGGACATGTCATGCAGCAAAAGGGCACAGGAACTGTTTGCGTGTGACCAGTTCACTGCGAGGGCCATAGTCGAAGTTGTTGTTCTTAAAAGGCTTTCCCTCCTCACACGGGTAATCCTGCAGGTAGTGTCGTCATCATGCCATATAGCTATAAACGACGTACCATTCTTCCACCGTCCCATCAGACGTGCACCTAGGAAGTCGACCATCTTCGAGAACTCCGTATCCGGGGACGCGTTCTCGGTCTAGAGGGGCAGATGCCGATTTGATCGCTACTACTCGTTTGGGACCAAAATATGTCGTGCCCCCGGGAATCGCGAACTCCAAACCAGGGTAGCGCGAAGAGAAAATAGAATCTCTGACAATGTCTTCCAGAAACATGTTCCACTCTGGAACACGATGTCGATACACTAGAATCGAGCCATTCTTGGACCGTTCGGGGCGTTCATCCTTCTTGGGGTCCGCCATCTGGCCGAGAATCAGCACACCTGGATTAATCTCAGTTTGGCCAGGAAGCGGTTCGCGCTTTTGATTCAAATCATCTTCGAAGTGAACGAAGGGCTGAGAGATACCATCACTAAAACCAACTAATAACATGCCAGCCTAGTCAAGATTAACGCGAAAAGTCAAAATGGACGCTTACAGTGTTCATGCTTCCCCAGCGGATCTGGCCGGGTGCTAGTACCGATATGCTCAATATTGAATATCACCGCGATGGAGTCACTGAGAGGATATTTTACTCCATCTGTCATGACTTGCCGGACGCGCTCTAATGGGTACCCGGTGACCTCAATGAGACCGTGCATCTTGTTGTCTTTGAAATAGGGAAGCTAGTTGGATAGATCATCACCTAGGACAGTCTCTGCTCCCGCCAACTGGCCAGGCTCGAATGGTGCATCCCCGATGTTTCCGCTCTCGAGGAAGAGGTCGATACCCGCTTTGGGAAAGGCAACATTGATACCGACGAGTTTTTGCAACTCTCCTACCCGGGCCCTGTACGCGGTTGCAGTCGACCGTAACTTCCGGGCATCGTTGGAAGTCGTAATGCTGGGAAGGACGTGCTCTTTAAAATTGCTCGCGAAAGCTGGTGGTATTCGTTATGGTGAAGAAACGAAAGATTATGTTTTTGGTGGAAATAGGTACTCTGAAAAAACGGTGGTGGACGTGAGGATGGCGGTTGCATCGTGAGGGACGACGCCGTACATACACGGGACCAGCTTGAATGTCTTGCAAGTCTGCGATGGACAGGGCACTAAAGACGGACAAGTGGAAGCATTTGATGCCGACTCGTCGAATTTTTCCATATACCAACCTCACGATATTAATTGGGACGCCACATCTTCATGGACACGAGGCCTTGAGGGCCAGCGGACGTGCATTACTCCTGATGGATTCTAACAAACGATGGAGAACAAAGCACAGGTTCGGGGTTCTGCTGGAGGCGCATCATCAGTTTAAGTTTTTTTCATATTGACGGCGAAGAATCTGCGAAAATTACGATCTGAATTTGATCTGTGGGTTCACGGTAGGTTCAGAGGCGGTTTGGAAGACTCACAGAGGTGGAGAACCGGAACAGAACTGCAGTTGTTCAGTTCGGCAGTCCCGTGCCCCTCCGATGACTACCCTTGCACACTGGTTCAAAATTATGTCAGTAGTATTTACACATGACTTTCAGAAGAGCCATTTTCAGACACCGATCGGCATGATCAAGGTATATAAAGTGGAGATTCTGATCGACCAGCCAGCTAATCACTTGGCTCACAACCTCGTTGTTGTTCGACGCTATCTTGTCTCTCCTTAGAAATAGCAATGTCTTCCTCTCTCGACGGTGCTGCGGACCTCTTTCAGAAATACTGCTCATCCTGCCACACCATCAACGCTGGCGGGTCTCACGGAGCAGGACCTAACCTTCATAAGTACGTTTATTACGCTGTCAGTCCCACAGAACAACCTCTTACCTGCGCTCGAACAGAGCCTACGGACGTACGTCCGGCACCGCTCAAGGTTTTTCGTACAGCAGAGCCATGAGGGAGAAAGCCGTCAAATGGGACGATTCAACACTTGACAGCTTCCTTAAGGGCCCCAACGGGGTGAGCCCGCCGTGGTCATCTTCATTTCACCCACCTGGCACTGACACAGCGACTGCTTGTACTACAGTACATTCCCGGAACCATAATGTACTTCGATGGCATTTCGAATGATAGTGAAAGGAGTGAGGTCATCAAATATCTCAAGGACAACGTACGTTGCTTTCATCTGCAATCTCCATTCGCAAAGGCATTGACACCGTTGTCACCTCTGCAGAGTGCTTAACTGCTCTATTCACCTGATATTTGCCATAACCCTCGGGCCACCGTATTGCTGCTTCCAACCGAAAGGTTATTTCAAATGGAATTCAGAACAATGATATCTTGACTACTACTGCACTGTAAATTTGTGATTCAACATTGTATTATGGGTTACGGCCACGCCTCATAGCTGATTTGACGACGAATTCCTTTGACCACCAGGCTCCTGAGACTACAATAGATATCAGATAGCGTTGGATCCAGCTGTCAGAATCGACGTACTATGGAAACTGCCCCCTGGGCGTGGTGCAGAGTGGCGAAGGCGAGGGAGAGGGTACGGAGAGCAACGGTGCGGCGGGGTGCAAAACCGAATGCGCACTGGGATTGCTAGTACTTTATTTGGAGGTGTTTGCGTTTGCGCATGTCTACTTTGCACCCAGTGTCGTGGCTAAACGGCCCAAGGCCACAAGCCATGACAATTGTTTAAGTTTTTTTTCTACACTTGAACCTGGTCCGAACCTGAACCGAACCGAACCTACAAGCTCCAGTTCGAGTTCGAGAGGCAGCCGAACTTGGACCTCGAGTCCAGGTTCGAGTTCGGTCCCAAAGTCGTTGAACCTGGACTTCGGCCAGTCTACATCTGAGTACATCCAGGACATCGCGATTTAACCTTGACATACTCCGTCTGGTTTGGAAGACCTAAAGCTCCTGGTAGTAGTACTTGCAGCACGTTACGACGCCATGATTCTGACGAAGGTCAGCTGTCAGAAGTTTGTCCAAGCGTCCAAAGTACAGTGCTGACGTTATTCCAACAGGAAATTAACTAGTGGTACCAGCTCGTGGTTCCACGATCGTTGCTTCCCAGGAAGGTTCTTCCACATATTCCGGATAGTCCCCAAGAACGGTGATTCTTCCCCCCCCCCCACTCCCATCCGCCTTCCATTGCGGACGTAGGTCAATACCCGATGAGCGCCGTCCCAAATGCACCGTCGTGTCCGATGCGTAAAAATCCTTCGATTATCAATCCTTCAAATAACATGCCCAATCTTCCACAAACGATGGTCTCAAACCAGCTCAGACCCCTCCCTACGAACCGAGTAACGTCGACCATCCCCCGCCCACCGGACGCAACTTATGGGGCACAGCAAACATCATCTTCAGGTTAGTTATGATTTTGTTCATAGCGTCAAAGTGATGAACGTCTCGTGATGCAGATAACCTGCCACCCAAGTGGGAATATCCATCACCCCAGCAATTCTATAACGCCCTCATTCGAAAAGGATGGAACACGCCAGAAGAGCATGTTGAAGCGATGGTCCTTATTCACAATCGCCTGAACGAGGATGCTTGGGCGGAAATCTTGCGATGGGAAATGCGCTTTGGCGGGGGGTGAGTGATACCAGGGTACTGCTGTCTCATGGGTACTCATCTTTGAACTAGTGTTTGTGAGGCAGAAAACCTCCAGCTCGTTGAATTTGCGGGCATCCATCATCGTGTGACATACAAAGCCCAAATCTATCAGCGGTTGAGGCGAAACTTTCCATCGTTTTTCATGTAAGGATTGCTCTTTGCTTTGAGGTTTAATCTTATTGAAATTTCAGTTTTGACCTTCCGTTTGATCGCCATGACTGGATCGTGCAGCGACCGCGCACAGGAAAAAAAATCCGCTATGTTATTGACTACTATAGCATGCGCAAGAGCAGGCTCCACAAACCCGAATTTTATTTGGATGTGCGTCCTGCATCTGATAGCATTGGGAATATTATCATGAAAATCCAGTATACTGTGGAGCAATTTGTGGTACTACAGCTCGCTTGGGAGAAGCTGATCACTCATTACTATCCCTACGCAGTGTACATGTCCTTCTTCGCACTTCTTGCGTTATCAGTCACAGTAACCCAGCTTGTTCTTTGATATCAATAACAGTGTTTAACACATATCCTGAGGCGGGCGGCATCAACAAAAGAGCCGCGCTAATGTAATGGATTACAACGCGCAAAATTCCGTAGCAATGCACCGCAACGCCGACAGGTCATTCCGAGAGTGCAAAAATCTTGCAATGGCACACACATTTTAACTCATTGCAACATAATCCTGCTATACCAATACATTGTAATACCATAGAATCCTCAGCTGATTTTTTGGCTTCCCGATCCATATTATAAAACATTGCAATGACATTCAATTTATTATAATTACCATTAGCTAATTACAATGCATTACTACAATTGACTTTAACTGAATAGAGTCCAAATGCAATGGCGCACGTCCAAGAAACAGTGGCGAGCGTGATATCGTCGTCAAAATTGCTTGCGAGTCAATTCTTAAGGTGTTACCGAGTTTGAGGTCTGTCGGCGGCAGTAGCATTCGCCTGCGTCTGCTCGCGGCACCCCGTCCCATATCCAAAACCTAAATATATGCGCATTTTAAAATGGTTCGTATCGAGGATGTATTGTACATACTGATGTTTGAGTCAATACACAGACAATGCTGTAAAACCTGGGCCTGAAGGATAAGGTAAGCGTTGGTCAAGGAAATCACTCGGTGCGTACATTCTAACCGAGCGGCCGCGAGTGCACTAATATCGGTTTGCTCACGATGGTGGTCTATTGGTGGATGCGATAGGTTGTTGTAGCCATGGGCGATGGGCGTGGAAGGGGAGAAACGAGCTAGACGGAGAAGATGGAAGTGGGGGAGGAGAAGAAAGGGTGCAGCTACTAACTCGCGCAGTGACCCCAAGTACGTCAATTTATTTGGTGCTATTTGCATGCTTACCCAAAATTCTGCAAAGTCCAACCACATTCAGCCGGCCACGAGAAGATTCAAGTAGAGTTGTTTGCGCCGGTGCGTTCAAATTCCTTTCTTCTGTTCATGCCACCCTAACAAATAGTTGCTCGATCGACGATGGGCAGGTTAATCTCCAAACAATCACGACGACGGGCGTTGTGGGCAGCTCTTGAAAAGTTGTCGATTCATGCTCCGATGAGCGACGTTGTCATGGATGCTGTGTGGATCCGAGATGATCCTGGAGTAGTATCAGAAGGTGCGCTATCAAGCGTATGCACGACTATGAGGGTTGAATCGGCTGGACTTGCAGATTTCTACGACGACGGATTCTCAATCGCATGCGACGACTGCTCGAGTCGCTGGTGCAACACCGCTTGCTTTGACGGCCACGTACCGGAGGAATGGCGCCGCTTGGTCTGCGTCCTAGGATTTAGTAACTCCCGGTCTTTGTCGTACTACGTCCACATCCCGCACGACATCGCCTCTCACCACGACCACGAGAAAAACTGAGATGCCAGGCCCGATTATTGGGAGGTCGCCGGGCATGGAGGGTAGGAAGAATGCTGGAGATGAAGTTTGGGAGCTGGGTGTGAAGTTGAGGACTGTGGGGAGCGCTAGCAGAAGGCACCGGGCTTGTATTCGTTTGCTGGGTTGTGTTGGTCACCGGCATTGTTCGGATTAGAATTCTGTTTTCGCCATAGCATGCTGGCAAAAGTGGATGGCGCAGAGGGCGAGGAAGGACCTGGGGACGATGTTGTTGGTTGTCGGTTGGTTAGCGAAGTAGACGTCGGCCCTCGTAGTAAGAGTGAACCGAGTCAGCGAGGCTTAGTACAGCAGCGAAATGGCCAGTTAATGGGGAAGGTGGGCTTGCGTCGGTCGCCTGTATTCTGACGCAGGATCCGCGACCAGCGGGGAAGTATCATAATAACATTAGACTGCAGTAGCCTATATTAATAAACTAACGTCTCAAGCTTGCGCATCAATACATCATCAGATACAAACGGACCACCGAAGTAGACAGGGACTTGGAATCTATCATCGTCTTCATCATCAAGAAATTGATCAAAAATCTCAGAGGCTCCGCAGGCGTAAGATACTCGACAGACTGCCAGGTGGAGGTTGCAGATTCTCGGGTCGGGGAATGGAACTCGACGACCACCAATGCCCGTCCCAAAATGTATTTCATCACCGTCCTGCAGCCGTGCAGTAGGTGACCTCCAATCCGGTCGAACAATTCGGTAATAGTACTTGTACTATGTGATATGTAAATTCAAGATCGCAACCGAAACAAAAGAAAACTCACTTGACCACCGGAAGATATTGCTTCGATTCCCCAGGCCAGGTGCTTATCCATCGAATCGTGAGCATTACTCTCGAGATTCAGCGCATTACATGGATGGTTTATATTATCCTGTATTGTTTGGGCGTCCAACACAAAGCCTGTAAACATTTCAATCGCAGCATATATTTGTGTCTAGATAAATATCAGGAAAACGCCATCCGAGGGATAGAGTTACCTTTGTGTGAATAGAAAACGGGATGATATGAGCGCAGCGGGCCACCACAGCAACCGGAGGGAAGAAGGAAAATTCCGTGAGTAGACAGCGGCCGCCATCGCGGAGCATGACCTACAACGGACTTTAGCCTAGTATCCAGTCGACTGGTCGAACTTGCCAAATCCCTTAAAGCCGATTGACTCCTCTTAGCTTGTTCTAACAATTCCTCGATCTCCTCAATGCGCCTATGATTCGGAGTAGGGTTAATACTATCTTGAGGTGTCGTTTTTCCACCGGGATTTCGAACTTGAAAAAAGTAGAATGTCAACGCAACCTGGCGGCTACCTTGCAGCAAGAGACCCGCATACATGCGATCACCAGATGAGTTAAGTAATGACTCCCCAGCTGCGTAACTTTCGAGAGGTCGCCATCGAACTCCTGGAGTCCCTGAAGAACTATATCTGCCCATTCATCTGCGGGCAAAGTAGAAGCCTCGTTATACACTTCCTCAGCTTAGAAACACATCCAGCAAGATGGGCGGCTCAGATCGAAAAAATCAAAATAAACAAAGCAACACACCCAACGTTTCTACAAGCGCATTCCCATACTTTCCAAGTTCGAATAAGAACTCTTTAGCGATGGTTGTTGGGGATGGCGCGTGGGTGATCAGAGCTTGCAGTATTTTATGTGCAGGTACGTCGTACGCCGACGATTCTACGCCGTGACGTTTGGCGATTCCTAGAGGCAGCTGTTCAGTGGATCCATCACCCTCGTCCATTAGTTTCAAGAGCGCCAAAGGATAACTTGCGACTTGGGACATCATTCTAGAGCCAGCAGTTGGTGGGAGGAGTCTACGCAAGCTGCAAGCGTCAATGACGCAGTTGTGTTACTTTCTGTGACATCCATTCGGATTCGCCGTATGTAACCAAGCACCTTTTGAATCGAACGGTAACCACACTGACCACAGTAAAGGTATTCGTGGACGCACTGCGCCGATCATTACTCGCTCACAATATCAAACATCCAATTCATCAAAGGCTACAAAATAGACCGCAAGAAAATTGCTGAGGGGCTGGGTAATGATTTGAACGCGTTCGTGGATACTGGGATAATCCAAGCCATCGAATTCCTGCCCCGAGAGAGCTACAAGTTCATTGGTTGTGGGACTGAAGGGAACAATCGGCCTGTGGTCATTGTTCTTGATTACGACTATGACGAGGAGACATTGAGGCGAAGGCCGCTAGCCGAAGTAGACCCCACTATCTTGTGGATACAGCCAATCCTTGAGGGACCCGATGTGTGGGTAAGGGCAGTCTGACCCTGGTGAGTTCAAGCCGTGTATCCCCTAACTGTTGCCCTAAATCTGGCCTTCGAAGCAATACTTGAAGGCCCTACATCTTGATGGAAAATGTTACCCTTTTAATTTTAATGCAATTATATACAAAAATCTCTTCTGGGAAGCTTGGTGTGCAGGCTTGACGTGGGCTGGCGGCATTGATGAATATCTATCTACGCGAACGCTCTCAAGTGGCCGCGCCCTCATGGGTTCCGGGGATCAATGGCCACAGTCCCTCTTCTGGAACCACCCACGCGGCGGTGATCAACATCAATAACTCAATCCATTGGCACCGTCATGTAAGCATTTCGAATGTGCAAACAAACTATCACTGAATACGATGCAGCAATCTAATGACGCTGGAAAACAAATCCGTTGATCTCATCTTTCGCCGCCTCACACGTGAAGGAGATTCTATGTTTCAGTCAAGGGCCAAAGTACGATGAACCATACATAATAGGTTTTCAAGAACAATTTGCCGACGCGTATCGCAAAGCATTCTTCGGTGATAGCGTGAGGTCGAAATTGCTCGCGTTCCGTTATCGGAAGAAGCCGGCCAGAGGTTACGGGTATAGGGGGTAGGGCAGCCAAAGCAGGACGAGAAAGTCGTGCGACGTTGGATGAGCCGTCGCTCATCTCCGCGCCTTCACCGTGGCAGTGTTGAGAAGAGTCAATAGGGCGAGATGTTGGCGTTGGGGCGGCGGCATCACCCATCTCAACTTCGCCAACTTCATCCACCCCATTACCAGTCCCCGAAATCCCTTCGTCCTCCAAACGCTCCCCACCACCGCACCAGCAGACAACGATACCACCCCTCCCCGGTCCCCGCTCCTCGAGCACGTGGAGAAGACAAGGACAGCTGTCCGACGGAATCGGGCACAACTTCCGTTTCTCCGCGTGTCCAGTTTCTTCATACTGGATGTTAGAGAACGACATCAAGGAAACTGAAAAACCCGTCAACCTCATATTTCTTGCAGATACAAACCATTTCGTAGGGTTCTTGCATGTTAACTTTTCGTTAAGGAGTACTGATTGTTATGCTCTGAAAGCTCCATTGGGATGATCCGGAAGAGGCCCCGAAAGTTTATCTTGAATGTGCTTGAATGCTGGTATGCATGTTTCCCGTCTCGGCGTAGTGTGAGAACAGTTATTGAATCTTTTGTATTGCAGAAGATTGCAATTATGTATACGTCCCAGGACCGAAAATGTAGTGTGCGAACAGAGTAACAATATTGGGGATTCCAAATGCCTGTAACATAATGAACAATAGCAAATCGTCGTATGGTGATCACATAACGGCAAAGAGTAGCATTGGCTGGGTTCCGAGGACAGGAAGACGCAACGCTGATTTGTCATTCAAAGTTGGACAGTAGGCACTGCACCGCCATCTACGTAATATACGTCACTCGGACCATGTCAAAGTCAGCTTTTACATCAGCAAGGGTCGATCCGTTGTTGAACTTCGGAAAGTCTCCATCTGCTTTCCAAAGTCAACTCGTAAGGCGTAGTAAGTGACTTTCAAGTTTCCCTCGCGAGCGCATTAGTATCAGTAAAAATGTGTTGCTACTCAGCCCAGGCGGGTTGAGACGGAGTCTGGAGGAATGCGCTAAAGCCTGGCCTACTTGAATTGAATCCACATCAAGTAAGAGTCCCACTCATTTCAATTGCGTAATCGCTTGGGTTAGTGGCTTGATGGCATCTCGGTGATTCGCACCTTGCCTGAAATATTCAATACATCCCCATTTTTTCATTCAATTCTGCTTTAAAATGAACAGCGCGCCATTTCCCAAGTCTCCTACGCAATGACTCTCGATACCATCACCGTCAATGACTTGGGCGTACAGATTGCCTACACGGATAGCGGTGTGCCGTCTAAATCACCGTATATCACAGTAGTGGCCATTCACGGAATGCTTTTCTCTGCCCGTTCGTTTCCGAATCCTGTTATCCTCGAACATGCGTTGATTGATATGCTCCTTCACAGCTGTTTT
>WION01000167.1:0-114376 GCA_015039365.1 Amanita rubescens
ATGACTGGGTGAGAGCTAAGCGATCGAGAGCTTCAACATCGCATTTCTTGTACTGTTGGCGGGTGAAAGGTGTCATTAAGGTTAACTCTACGAACGGCGGTTTTTTCTGCAAATATCATATATGACATGATACTAAGGGACATCGACGACGGATATCACTCACAAAAAAATTAGCTAGAAGTGAAAGAGGCTTCATCTCTATTGCAGGCTCGTCTTCCTCAGCATCGGCTGCTGAAAATAGAGACCCCGCGGAAGAAGAATCCTCGTCGCTCAAAATTATTAGCGCATTCTTTGGCCGTTTCATTTGCTTAGTGGCTGACTCTGAATCCGAGTCTCGGCCACTCTCGCTACACTCTCGACCCTGGTAGACACCCTGAAACATGGAATAAATTATAAATTAGTAGAAGTTGGGTAAACAGAAAGTGAGGCTCAGGCTTGTGTTCACGTTATTGGTATTGTCCACCAGAGGAAGATGGACCAGGGAGCTGGTGGGGAGAGCATCTGGGGTCTCGTCTCCAGAAAACAATGACCCTGCGGAAGAATCAATGTCGTTTTCAAGTAGTACATTGTTGTCGTTTCGCTGCGCCATCTGAGTGGGAAGCTGGATTGTTCAGTTATCGATGATCAGAAGAAAATCTATATTATGTAATAATGTAAGTTGAGCCAATCTCGCGGAGTCGCGGTTATCGTCGCTGAAATCATCGGGCGCTTTCATCGGAATCCCTCCGGTCGCATTTCGCGTGACTTGCTGGAAGATTCATAAGTCAGGAAGATTAACTGCTGAAAACGATTGCAAATGCTTGATTGAATCGTTTATTAGCTTCATAAGGCAACGCGTCAAGAGCAGGTTGGAACGCGGGCGTGGTCTGAGGGGTTTTCGCACGACAAAGTTTTACAAGAGCTAGACTACCTGACGCCTTTATTTAATGTTGATAATTATGATGATGATGATTAACCGGATCTGCTTCGTCCTTAATATGCGGCACCAGGCCTGACAGGGTGTCACAGCTTCTCGTGATGGATGACGAAAGCGCTGAAGTTGGTGAGTAGCCATGTCCACGTACTAGACATCTTCTGAAAGTACCACCTGCGGCTCGAGCAGAACCTCAACAAATCTCACCAAATCTCACAACGCACGATATGTACGACGCCGACAAAATTTTCCTTGTTTCCACCCGACGCTGAACGGATCAGCCAGCCGTCCTCGACAGCTTCGATAGCAGGCTGGCGAAACTTGAAAAATCGATTATGCCATCATATACTTCGGCTCAGGTGCCCACCCGTCGAACTCAGAGTACGTGGCGTGGCCCTGCCCCTCTATTGGAACAACCGTTGACCCTTCCTTAGACATTGACAAGATGCTGTTAAAGATGCAAGCCAAAACAAAGATCTAGATGCGGAAGAAGCGTTAATCCTACACGGGTGTTCCCCACCCCTCATCCTGTTGTCTCACCAGCCCTCCATACCCCAACCAGGCTAGCTCGACACCTATAAATCCGCCATCGAACGCCTTAGCGCCCTGATAACCTTCAACCCCCCCCCTCCGAATCAGACCGCCACGATGCCCCTCAGGCCCGGCTCGTCGAAACGGGCGCCAAAAAGCTAACCCCACTCTACAACAAACTCGTCGCGGACCCCTAGGGGGATCATCCATCGAATTCACCATCCTACCCTTCCCCGCCGACCTCCTTGCCTCTACGTCCTCTCGTATCGTTTTTGAGGACGTTGCCTTTACCGGCGACTCAGGGATCCGCTCCGTCCTCGACGCCCCAAAATGGTACGCAGACATGCACTGCAGACGAGGCCTCCAGCGTCGCGACACCCTGGCTCTCATCCCGGGTGCTCGTTCAGACCTAGAAAGCTGCATGCGGACTTTGATGATATCCAGAGACTGACATGCCATTGCCGGCTACCAATATAAAACGGAAAGAAGTGTACAGCTTTGGCTTCGACCGGGTAGGTCCTTCCATGTTATCAAATTTCATCCCATTTTAACGCTTCTTTGCAGGTATTAACCGGAATCGACAAGCAGAAGTCTTTGAAGAGATTTTTCAGCTCGCTCAAAGTTGTATCGATGGTTATAACGCAATTCATCCTTGCATATGGCCAGACTGGATTTAGAAAATCCTCCACAATGGAAGGTGGCACGGTAAGCGAAGCGCCGGTTTTACTCGGGGCGATGCTTATTGGGGTTATTCATAGACCGAAACAACAGTTGGTATGATACCAAGGGCAGTAGAGCAGGTCTTCCGCATCAACGAGTTTATGAAAACTGGAAGTGGTTGGCAGTGCAAGATGGAAGGGCAATTTTTCGACATTGTACGTATGCATTCCAAAAATTTCTCGACATCCTTCGACTCATCCAACCTATCAGTAGAACAAAACTATACATGACCTTTTGGCCCCGCAAACTCGACAATAGAGAAGAAACACGAGATCAAGCATGATCCACCATCGTCCCTCTCCCATCACCATCTCAAGTTGAAACCCGGCTGTCTCTCGCCCAATCGCGACGAAGTGTAGCAATTACACCCGTCAACGAGCGCTCTTCTCGCTTCCATTCCGTATTCACCCCTCGTATAACTTGTATCGACGTTGGCATCGGAAATGTCAGGAACGGCGATCTGTTCAGCTCTACGAGCTCCTACATTGGCAGAACAGGCGAGCGGTGCGAGGGGTCGCTAAATCTCGTTGATCTGGCAGGTAGCGAGAGGCTGAACGTCAGGTTTGCGCCGGGCGTCGTTGCGGATAAGGAAAGGGTGAGGGAGACGCAGGATTGAATATCAACAAGAGTTTAAGTGCGTTAGGAGCCGTTATCGCTGCGCTTGGGGAGCGCGGAGAGGCAGGCGCAGCTGGGGCTAACAAGCATATACCGTATCGGAATTCCAAGGTATGCAAGCAGGTATCGAGAATCCGAACAATGCTCGCTCAAAAGACGTAGGCGCCATTGGCAATGGCAGGGAAAGAAATAATCCAGATTTCAATAGCTCAGTGAGGCGACCCTCATTTTTTCCTGCATACACGCTGTTAAGAGCCTATTTCCAGCACGTCGAGCAGCTCCTTCATACTCTAAACCTTCGCCCGCTCCTTTTACCAAAAACCCCGCGATTACGTTGGGCATAGATACGTCGCCTATCTCTCCCCCGGGTTCTCACCAGCCTCGGCGACGGATCTTTCACCTCAACGGCATTTTGACTTGAAACTTCAAAACCCGTACGATCTTGGGCAATCTATTCAATATGTGCCCCAAAATCCTTTGCTTTTTGAGCAAGGCCCTATCAATAGGGCGCAAGATCCTTCTCCACTGTCTGCGCATACAGCTCCCTATCGTTCCCAGTTTCCTCAGTCATCCGCTTCTCTTCCTGCCACCTCTAGTCTTCAGTTTTTCAAGCCGTTCTCTGAACCCCCTACTCCGGCCCCTACTCCCCCAGTCTGCTTTCAATAATTTGCCTAATTCCATTGCGCAATCCTTGCACGCCCTGTCTCCAACTCGTCGAATGGAATCTCAAAGGCCGAGCATCATGGACTGGCGTTTGGCTTCGCAGCTCCACCAGCATCAACTGTTGACTCAAACTCAGCCAGACTGGATGATACCCGGCGACAAGACGACTTCCGAGCTCAATCTCGGAGACTTCAACCAAGATGACCATTTGCGCTCTTCGATGCTTTTCCGTCAGCATACATCCATCAATAACTTGTCTCCTGTAAGGTTTATTGCATTTATAGTGACGTATTTGGCTGTTGGCCTATTAATTTCCTCTTGTTGCTCCATCTGTCTTCGTCTCCGCCATACCACGTCTTTGTCGCCCGGATTATCAAATCCTCCGATCAGCAAGCTTCTATCTTTCTGCAGCAAAAACTTAAAGTCGCAAATACAGAAGAAAGAGGAAAGATCATTGATGCTATATGCGCTCGAGGATTTGAAATGATGGCGCGTAGGTAGCGAGACCCCTTGATTCACGATTGCGGGAACCGACTCGTCGAAGGTTCGGAAATTGGGCCGTCCAGAGGTGCCTCGAAGCCGCGACTACTCCAGAAAAACAAAAGAAGGTGATATCTTGCATGAGGTATGCCCGCGTTCCATCACTATACGCTGTTCTAACCCTTACAAGGAGACACATTGTGGAATTGGCCACTAATTGTTACGGCTGCCACGTCTTGCAAAAAGCTCTTGGTCCACAACCGTTTCGAAACGGTTGACGTGCAACTATCGGTCACGTCGCTTCCCTGGTTAGACGAGCTAAGTATCGTCGGGTTTGAGCTGAGTTGCGGCCCGGGGAATGTTATGTTAGCTTATCGTGATTACGACGGTCCACGCTTTGCATGCCAGTACACTGCGATTCACCCCGGGATGGGAGAAGCTACCGAGGAACTTAGGGATCGGATGAAAAGGTGGTGGTGCTGATGTCAAGGCCCCAGAAGGAACAAGCACACGGTCTAGTAGCAGCTAGCTGGCGGTTGGGTTGAGTGACTTCACAGGATGCCGGGTAGTAACTGGTAGATCATCGTCGGACTCTGCACCGCTTTGGCTCTCTTTGTCACTCTTAAGTACTTTTTGTGCGTACGCTGTCCTAGCAACCAAGATTTTCCAATTTGACCGATAATATCAAAATCGGGATCAGGTACCTCACGCACAGCACAATGTTGAATGGCAGGACGCGAGTGACAGCCTGATGGCAGCCCTCAGGCTTGCCAGTGCTTACCGCTCTTCCCAGCGACCCAACACTCTCAGTACATGATTCTACTATCCCCGCCCCGTCAGTACGCCCTAGCATTTAAATTCATCAATATTAATATGGCTTGCCGCTGAAGTTCTACCGCAAAAGACAATGTCGCGCAAAGATGGACGCAAGGACACATATCCGAACGCTGCCATTCCTTCCAGTATACACAGACAGTGACAACCCGAAATCCACTATTCACGCTGCCCAGGGTCATCATCCTATACCCCCATCCTCCCCCCACGCTCTCTGGACCTTTACCTGGCTCATTACGCGTCGCACTGCCCAACACTCTTCCGCGAGCTACTAGTTGTTCATGCGTGAGTCTGTCTTCATGCCTCATCAACGTGCTCGCTAGCGAGTACGATCAATTCATGAGATCCTTAGCTTTCGCTGCCAATTGCTGAGCTGAATCTCAGATAGGCAAGGCAATCCCAGATTGCTGAAGGCTCTCGCCCACATCGGAGCGACTGTTGAGCACGACGAAAACTTGCACATTCTTAGCGATACGCATACTATGTAATTCCCTCACGCGTGTAACAAGGAAACGAAATCAAGCATATCTGTCATAGCCAAACCGGCCAGAGAGAAGTATAAATTGTGGCACGACGATCAGGCGAGTTGTATGCTAGTCGGGCAAAAGGACAGTCGCGTGCCTGGCCGGGAGACGTAAGAGAAACACCGGGGCCCGTGGTCGAGCCCAGGGGGTAGAAGCATCTGTAGAATTCGTTCACTGAGCTCATCGGCTAATGATGGATCAAGCAAAGTGTCTGTGGAACGGGGACTACAGACAAAGGAGCCCCGGGAACTGCCTGAAACAGGAGAGGTAACGTTGGACAAGCGTTCATCGCAGAAGAATATCGCCAAATGGTAGGCCGGGCACTAGATGAGCTGCTTCCGGTAGATTCGACGGGAGAAACTGTTCGGGATTGGGTTTCACTTGGAGAGCGAAGATTGGAACGACGGGCGTCGAAGGAGAGGATACCCCTGCAGAAATTGAGCTGACAATCCGTTCACTCCCTCAGTAAGGAGGAAGTATTTCGCGGGGTGTGAGCACGGAAGGCAACGCTACGCTCTCGGTTGCCGGTGGGGAAAGGGAGATAACAAGAATATTTGGCCGGGTTGTTAGTTTCTAGTTCTTCATTGGCAATGATGATACTAGGAGGGTCATGAGAAGTGGGCGTAAGCCTTGGTGACGGAAAGGTTGCGCTAAAGGGTGTGGCATTCGTGAACCCCGGAGAAGAGAGGGTGGGACTGAAAGGCAGTGCCCCCTTTGAAACTGGAGCACGGAGGGGCTGCTCGTGCTCGGGAGAACTGGCTGCGGCACTAAGAGGTGAGGCATTCGAGAACCCTGGAGAAGAATGGGAGGGACTGAAGGGCAGCGCCCCCTTTGAATGGAAAGTAGCGCTGAGTGCTCGTGCTCCGGAGAACGGCTACGGCACCAAGGGGTTGAGTGTCCTCATCGAGCGATGGGGAAGGTAGAGTTGCACTGTTGGGAAGCTAAATATCCTTCGGAAAAGAAATTGCTGCACTGTGGGGCTGAGATTCTCCTTCCGGCTCTAGAGAACGAATCGTAGCACTAGCGGGTTGAGACTCTCTACTTGGCTTCGGTGAGAGAATTTCTACATCAGAGGGTGGTGACTCTTGTGGCGAACCTTACCAGTCGATGCGTCCTCTTGGGCAGGGGATAATAAGGTGACGACAACCTGGGGAACAGCCTCTGAGGTATCTTCTTCGCTTTCAGGGATTTCCAGCTCACTGAGCGCTTCCGAACGGGGGGTGAACGATGCCTCTGCCAATTCCGTTAATAAACTTCCTCCCTCCTTGCGGGATAAATCTTACCGGTCGATATATCCTTGGGCAGGGGATAATAAAGCGATGACAACCTGGGGAACAGCCTCCGAGGATCTTCGTCGCTTTGACGTATGTCCAGCTCACTGAGCGCTTCCGAACGGGGGGTAGGGGGCGCCTCTGCTGATTCACAGACAGCGCTAGGCTAGTGGGATTTTTATTACGTCTTCCCACCGATTTCGAACGTCCCCATGCAGAGTTTAGGGAACGTATCCGTCATCACGAACGCTTTCGCTGCGTTCACCTAGTGGAAGACGAAGAGAAAAGACGAAGCGGGTGTGAGCAAGGAAAGAGGGAAGAGGATGGACTCGATCCGAGTCGATCGGAATATGTTGGCGAGCGTTTCGCTCCGTGCGCTCGTACTTCTTGCTCTTGTTTGCGGAACTCGGCGGAAGCTGCAGTACGGAGAAAAAGCCTGTCCGTAGCTTCACCATCTTCGACGTGGGTCCGAATCATTGGAACCGGGAGACAGCCAGACAGGACGGCCGTCGGGATTGAACCACAAAAAAGATCTGTAACTCATCATGGTCTTAACCAACTAAAGTAAGCAAAATTACACTCAAGCAGGCGGTGGATCTTGTACCTGAGAAGGAAAGAAATCCCCTTGGCTCCTTCGACGAGGTCGCGGGAAGGAACAAAGGTTCTAGCAAACATGTAGAGGAGAGAGGCGATATGTTTTCCAAACCGCCTATTTCCGACTTGGCTAAGCTCCGAACCAACAACCGAGATACCTCACAGCCCGACGTTACCCGAACGCTCGATGGACTGCTTGGCGACGTTACCCGAACGCTCGAAAACGGTGTGGAAAGGCGCGCTATGCGAAGTGCGAATGGTTAAAGGCAGGTTGGGAAGGGCAGTTGTGGCAGTGCCAAAAAATCGTTTGATTATTTTATTTAAATAAGATGTTCGTCAGCCATTGATGATGAACAATCTGAAAAACATGTTTGATCAGAGATACTTGAGCACAGCCCGACATTACCTTATGCCTCTAGAGATACTTAAATAAATTGAGATTTTGTCCAATTTGGCGAAACATATCTTGCATTTCCTCAATGTTTAACACGGTTTCGTCCTCCTAACATTGAACTTTTACCGTATATAGTCAGCGGTTTCCCACTGCTCACAACTTCTCGTATATCATATTCGCACCAAAGTGATCATTTTTCTTTGTTTGGCGAATATGTCTCGAAACTTAGCTAATAGGAGCTCATTCGCATAATAGAGAAATTGCCTATGACACATGCAGAAATAAGTTACTGCCCGTTTAATTCTTCGTTCTGGCTAATCGAAGTCGTAGGGGTGTTATTTCCCATAAACGGCTCCCTTTCCCGTTCTCACCTGCTGCCTCCCATGTACAACTCTATCATGTGGCATAACTTGAAGATTATAAGATCCAATCCATTCTTTACCCATTCGCCAAAGGTTTTTCAATCTGTCCTTTGTTTCCGGGTATACTTATGCCTAGAAAGGGATCTCACCTTCGCAGCTGCAATGACGCGACAGTCGAGACTGACACGTTATCTCCAACTACCTGCTTCTCAGCCAAAACCAAAGCAGCGTACGCGTTAAGCTACTTTCTCCAGCTTTACTACGCGCTCAACTTTTTCCACGGATCAAACTTTTCTCCACTGTGTCCACACCGCTTCCAGAACGCTTACGCAGCATCAGTCTCGCTACAGCTTCTCCTTACCGCAACCTCTCACAAACGCCTCTCTTCCTCCCTGCCAGTCGCATCCTAATGGAACCCCTCCCAGACAAAGTACTACTACAAGCACGGCGGTGCTAGTTTTAGCGAACCCGTCCCACAACAGCGTCCCGGAATCCATGCTTGTTTTTGACGTAGAAACCATGCCGAAAGAGGGCCACCCATACCCCGTCATCGTCATATCCGCCTCATCTAATGCGTTATATGCTTGGATCTCCCCGTGGATGTTAGGCGAATCCTCCTCGCCTGTCCATTTCATCCCCTTTGGTCCAGATACGGACCGATTCGTTGTGGGCCACAACATTACTTTCGATCGCGCCCGCGTCGAAAGCGAATACTCTTCCGCTGGTACTAGGACTCGGCGGATGGATACCATGTCTCTCCACATTGCTGTGAACGGGATATCGTCTCACCAGCGTCCTGCGTGGAACGAGTGGAAGAAGAAGAAAAGGTGCAGAGGGTCGAAGCGGTTGAGGCTATGTTCGATCTCATCGCCCAGGCAAAGGAGGAAGGAGAGCAGGCGAGGGCTAGGATGGATTCTCTTCAGGTGCCTTATCGGTCCGAGATGGATTGGGACGGCAACGAAAATGAAAACGAAAACGAAAACGATGACAACGACAGAAACAGGACTTGGGAATCCCTCGCTTCCGCCAGCTCACTCGTAAACGTCGCAAGACTCCGTTGCAGCATCGAACCAGAACATGACAAGGCGAGCGTTCTCAGTAAACTCGTCCGAATTACCTATGCCCCATATATTTCCTCCTCCCGTTCCTGGCCCGACTCCAACCCGAATCCCAACCTTGACCTCGAGGACTCGGACCCAACTCCCCTACTACCGACTTGGACCATCTATCACTCGCCGACCTTCTATCCTACTGTGCCACCGACGTCCACGCAGCTCACAAAGTTTACAGTGCCATCCTCCTCTCCTTCCTCTCCCGGTGTCCTCGCCCCGTCTCCTTCTCAGGCGTGCTCACCATCGGGTTCAGTTTTCTCACAGTCAACAGCGCTTGGGAGAGGTATATTGAACGCGCTGAGCGCGTTTATAGAGGGGTGGAAGATGTAAAGAGGAGTTGGCGACGAGCGCGAAGGAGATGACGACGACGAGGGAGTGGGAGAAGGATCCGTGGTCGGCACAGTTGGATGGACCTTGAAAAATCGAGGGGTGTCGTGAGTATTGTTCTTTTTTCGTCGTTGTCTTTTTGCTCAAGTTACGTTAAGGTGCAGGAACCTGATGAACCTGAACCTGAACATGATGCGTTGCAAGTACCGGAAGATCCAGCGTGGCTCAGCACTCTCGTTACGTCTCCCTCCCGTATAGTCTCGTTATTGCTCAAGCTTGCTATAACGGCCTTCCAATCAAGTTCTCGAGCAAAGAAGGTTGAAATTACGTCGACGACAGAGGAAATGTGGGCAAACTGCGTACCACTCGCGGTTAGAAGACCAGTCAGACAGATCTTTGGTCCGCGTCACGCAAAACTACTGTTGGCCTCGGGCGAGATGACGTCTGACGATAACGACCATCGCTAGGTCGTTATCATCTGGTTCAAAAGACCTGGACGATCGAATACTATGACTTACAATATGGGTCAAAACCCATGCTTTTTCACAAATTCATCATGTTTCACCGTGAACCACCATGGACCGGCGTGAAGCAACGTGGACTGACGTGATTGGCCGTGATTGGCCGTGGGCCATTGTGGGCATGATAAATGCATGTTAAGCGTGAGTCCGCGTGAGCCATGCGCCTCCAGCCCATTTCAAACCATCGTAACCATACCAAATTCGCCCACTGTCATCCACTCCCTCTTTCCAAATACGCAAAATCTTCCATACATTAGCACAAGTTCTAAGTCATTGTGAATTAATCTCTACATCTGTGGCGAAATGAAAAGCCGGCCACAGATCCGGGTTGCTATGTTAGATAATCCGCTTCATTGTTCCTGATGACGTCTTGCCGCAACAACCTTGACCGCGGCAGGACAGCCTCTAGGCTACTAATGTGCTATAATGATTGAGAAGTTAGAATTAGATCACATCAACAATTAATAATCACATATATGTACAGTATAATACTTTACAATGAGTGCCGGTCTTGATAGCAGGATAACAGAGCAAGTATAAATGTAGAGAGGGTGCAAGAAAGTGAAAGCGGGATTGCGGCCGAACTGTCTACAGCCCGTCTCTGGCGTTCTCGTCGTCGGCGTCGTAACCCTCGTCGTCGCGCTCCACTTGGTTGATGAGGCTATCATACTGGCCCGACGAGTTGGCATTGTCTTCTTCGTCGGCGTCGTAACCGTCGTCGTGCTCGGCGCTGGTGGTGTACTGATCACCGAAGCACGACGCATCTATGCCGTTGTCCTCCGTGTCAGCATCATAACCGTCGTCGTTCTCGAGGCTCAGGCCAGTGGTGTGTTCGCCGCCAAGGTTGGTAATGGTGTCCAGAGAATAGGATGTAGATGGAACCTAGTAGTAATGCATTGTTAGCACGATGACAAGCAGTAAAATTACTTCTAGCACGCACCGAAGAACCGTTACCATGACCGCCGTTGTTCTCCGCCTCTATTCCTCCCTCCAGTGTCGGCGATCCAGACCTGCTGCGATAATCAAACCGATAGTCGATAAAATAAAATGAATACTCACATTTCCGACATTGAAGATCTTTTAGGGTCGCTTTTGTAGTGGTAGTTACTAATCGCCGTCAGTTTTCGCACTCGATGAGTAATTTAAGCCCGTACTCACCTTCGGATCTTTTGAATTGGAGATGGCTGGTTGAGGCTCAATTCTCGCGGTCGGTGAAACAGATCAAACGCTCCTCGCGCGTTTTGTGGTTGTAGTACAGGTGGAGTGCCGAGTGAGTGTTCGAAGTTCTCGCGGTTGAAGAAAATAAGGCCCTACTCTCGTTCGGATGTGGTGATGGTGGTTGTAGAAGGAGAGTACTAATTTATATCAGTTCTCGCGGTCAATGCGGTCACGAGAGCTCTCTACTCACGCTACTTGTGACGGTGAATTGTGGTAGAAGTAAATTAATGGTAAATGTTAGTTCTCGCGGTCAGTAGAGTAGATTGAACGGCACTCACCCGTATTGTACTTGCCGTGGATATGGACAGACTGAGTGTTACAATTTCTCCCGGTTGACCAGGTAGATAAACCCGTACTCACGTATGTAAGGATTGAGACCGGAGATAGGGCCAGGAGCAGAGTGATAACTATTGCGAGTGAATTTTTTGCGCCGAGCAGACGCTGGATTAGAGTTCGGCGTATTTAGACGTTCCTTTTATTTTTAGAACACGTCGGATATGATCACAACTCGTCATGGACGCCGTCCCGTATTTGCTCCAAAGTAATCTACATGCTTGTTTTTCAATTGGTAAATATTACCACAAGTTGCCGACTTCGCTGTACTTTATCAGTGAATTGTTTAAAAGACGCGGACCACAACTTACGAATCCGAATCTTGATCCGAATCTGCACTGCCACCCTTGTGATCCGTTGCCGCAATCCATCATCAAGTCCGATCACATATATCCCCACTGTCGGTACATTTCAACAACATCAGAAGCGAAAAACGATCAACACTCACGAAAAGTCACCAAAGGTTCGTTTTTCCAAACCCAGATGGATGGCACCCAATGCTGATCGAATCAAAGAAAACCGTAAGAAAAACTTGCCGAAGTCATCTTCCGCCATCACTAGACTCAACGATGTACAATTTATTCAGAACCGCATTCTCGTCCAAAAACTTGATCATAAAAGGAAACGTCATTGTTCAAGGTACATTGGTACTATCGCTGCGCGGCCAAAGAAACGGAAGTACGACTGGGTGTAAAAATGTGTGATAGCCTTTTCGTAGTGAATCAATTCAACCTCTGGATAACCTTCTCTCGGTATTTCCAAGCGGCCAATTTGATGTGTCTCGAATCCATCCCATTCGCCCATGACTCTTCGCAATGAATTGAGATACGGCAATCGATCTCGGAGGGCTCGTGACGCTAAACCACACCGGGCATGTTCGGGATGAACAAATGCTAGATGACGAGGATGAGAAGGGGTGAACGGGAAGCACGCTAAGATCAAAGCCTCTCGAGACAGAGGAGATAACAGACGTTGGTTGTGCGAGTTGTTCTCCAATTGCCGAGCAGCTAGTGCTTTCCTGTCCAACATGATCAAGTCGAACCTGAAAGACAGTTCCGAAAGTTCCCATAACAGCTTCTGCGCCTCCGGTATCGAATATTCACGGGCCTTTGCGCTTTGAATCTCGGATAACTCCACTCCCACATCGATAGCATCTGGAGATAACAGTTCGTTGATGGATATACGTGCCGAACCTCTTTTGGTTCTGGAATTTCCTTCGCGTCCAGCCAGGAGAATGCGCCATTGTTCGTTGGATAACAGGGTCACACTGCCCAAGCCTGAACTCATGCGACTGATGAAGACGGGTCGTAAAATTTCCCAAACGGTCAAGTACTTGTTGCGTCGAGCATCGTTGTCGCCGGAACAGAAAATTCCCGGTTCCGGGAATGCATATCTCCCGTCATTGACGTTTAACTTCCCGTGGAAGTAAAGTCTCACTTTCCTGATGTCGACTGCGCGTAATGCATCTCTCCACGCGTCGAGGCAAAAGGGCATGTAGGGACTGTTTATCATCTCGAATTTGTTCCGCCCGCTATTCCCTCCTGAAGATTTCTGATCTGATTGCAGATGTCAGTTCATGTCCATTTATGGTCGAAAATCAACGTACATGGTTGAAATGAATTGGCGTGGGTGCGAACAGAGCCCGCCCTGTGTGGCCCAGCCTGAGAGATGCTCTGAGCGAAATCAGCGGGAGAAATGCCATTCGGTAGTCCCCCGGCGAATGGGTCCGCATAGCGCATGTGTTTGAGTGAGTAATTGCAGATGGCCAGATATCGGTTGACGTTAGGATCGCCTTGATAAATGCGTGGAGCGTATCCGGCGTGGTCTTCAGTAACCAACAGATCTCCGGGTATGACAACGGTATCGATAGAGAGGATGTTTTCCTTGTCGAACCTATGGACCTCGCGTACGAACCAGTACGGTATCCCCGCCGCAAATAGCTGTTCAGCACTATATGCCGTATGAACAAAACAACCAATCACATCAGCAACCTGCGTAGCACGAGGAGCCCGGCCTTCCATGGATGGCAGATATCTATCCACGTACTCTATCAGGGCATACAACTCCAGCCATAGTCGCTGGACGAGACGTAGACTGATCATTGCCCCTCGATAGCCCATTGGAACGGCACGCAACCGAGACAATGCACGTTCAAGATTGGTGGACAATGGCGCAACTTCCGGATGAGAATCTAGGTTTTTGTTATTTGCGCGACGGCGAGCCAGCTCTTCTAACAGCCATTTGCAACTCTTGCAAAACTCCTCAAGCCACCATTCCGACCACCTCCCAAATCCTGGTACATTACTCTCAATTCGTATAAACTCCGCTCTGACAGGGTCTTGCCACATCACTGAATGTTCACGAGGGGCCTCCTTCTTTTTCGGTATGCAGCACAGATGCGGAAACTTCGGTAAAAATGGCTGCGGCCACTGAGTATGGTCGTCTGGCCCAAATCGACCATCATAGCGGGCATAAACATTGCATCGAGTTCCAGGAGGCAAGGGTATGTAGTCACAGTTAGGGGATGAAATGTACCAATTCGGGCGAGAGGGATCAATGGCAGCAACACGACCGTCGAACGGCCCTAAGGGCGCTAAAAGCATATTAGCAGCGATTGATTATGAATCATGTCGAAATGCTCACAGTTGACATTCCGGTTACGCAGAAGGTCCTGGTTCATGCTTGATAAAGCTGTTTTTTGATGCACAGTTGCTTGATGCATATCTTAAAACTTGATATCAGATGGATTTCAACCCGTACATGGATCAAGCTACCTTTGTTCTTTAAGAGAGGAAGGAGAAGAGCCGTAGATCGTACTGCTAAGCGACCACCAGATGAAAATAGTGCGAGGCAAGGGGTTAAGGACTCCAGCCGTACAGTCTTCTCAGGCTTGGTGTCCGTTTGTCTGGGAACGCTTGATGGGACGACTCGAGGTCTAATCCACGTGAGCGACAGTTGTCCAGCTCAAGAACGCCAATTACAACAGGCACCACCCTATTCGATGCCGGTATGATGTCAGAGAACTAGAAGACGAGCGCTGGCACGGAATGAGAAAGCGAGGAGTCAGTTCGGAGATCGGTCAAGCTGAGCCAAATAAGCCTCGGCGCCCTCGGAACAAGTGCTGATCGGCAGATACAGTGGCAGTGCGCACGCGCACTGACCAACCTTGCCCATTTGGGGATACATAACAATAACTTTCACATTATTTGCATAGCTACAATTACAATGTATGTATAACGTGTAAAGTGCCAAGAATATTTGAGTTTCCAAGTGCGTAAATTTTCGATAGCAAGAAAACTACACGGACTTTCAAGAAAGCAAATACGAAACGCGCTTAACGAACCATCTAGAGTCTTTCAACGTTATCTTCCTCATCTGCGTCATAGCCAGGGTTGTTTTTGTCACCGAAAAGTGGCGGATTAGCCGCAGTAGCGTTATCTTCCTCCGCGACTGTACTTATCCCGACTGAAACTCGGCGCATTCAAAGTGTGGTCAACAATGTCGGCACCGTACCCATCGTCTCCATCACTCTCGATCCTTGCCTACTCATTGTAGAGACGATGACGTCTGGAGAACGCCAACCACACACGGTTTCTGGTTGTTCTACGGATTGAATACGAGCTAACTTCTATTAGTACGACGAGCAAGAATGTAATAAATATACTACGCACCAAGGACCTGTTGCTCTTTTCCACTATCCACGATCTGCAACTATAATAACGTCAATAATCAGGAAGTCAAGCCGGATACTCACTTTTCAATTTCAGCGCTGTACGACATTACGAATTTCGTCGGACAGATTTCTAGTGAGACCTGAAATCAAGTACGAAATCACGGTCGGTTGAAGGTTCTCGCTGTCAGTGAAGCACACAGAAATGCACTCACCTTTGTACGCAGTGGCTGCGAAGGATTACACTGGATGGTAGGATTAAAGTCCTAAGTGATGGTGAGAATTAATTCTCGCGGTCGGTGCAACCTTATTCACTTTTGAAAGCCCTGCTTATGAACGTTTACGAGGTAAAGTGCTAAGTGAGTGTTAATTCTCTTGCTGGGTGCGCAAATATAAAGGTCTTCGCGTTTTGTGGTGTACTAAGCGATAGTTCCCGCCCAAATAGAGCCGTACTCGCGATTGAACGCGAGTACAACGACCGTTGTGATTATTGAAATGACAGTAGTGCGGAGGGCTTAGAGTCCCCCGTGTTGTCCACCTCGCCCTCCTCGAAGTATGCATCTGAATTCTAGGACGGATCTACAACTTCAGAGAGATCAGTAGGTTCGCAACTATCTTGGGGTTGAAATGGGAGAATTGAAGGTGCATAATGTACCGCTACCACTCCTGTGCTTGGACTTCCTCTGCTCTGGAGCCGACCCGTCACCCGTCAATGTCACTGCATCTTGCGCCCATCACCTCGAGTTCATCGTAATCGTTGCTTCAATTCCTCTAGTAAAACAAGGAGAATGAGACTGAACCCGCCTATATATGGCTCATAGCTCTGCTTCATCGAGACTCTTTCAATAAGTTGGGCTTATTTATTTCAATATGTTCTTCACGAAACCATTAGGGTTGCCTGGATAGTATATGAGGAAACGATAATCAAAGAAGATAACACAAAACCTTGCCTTTCGCTCAACATTGTCGACATCTATCGATCGAGACAGAGGTCAAGGGCACGGAGCATTTTGCCAGTCCGTCGTACAAGTTGAATACCACGATGTGAATTCGGGGGGGAGACCAGCGAACTTTATATGCGGGCTTTGGACTGAAACATGGGCACCTTCAGACTCATCCTCGGCAATGGGTGGGGGATACTAGGAAACATGGCTAATAACGTTCTTTGGTACACCTTTCTCCGGTGGGCGTACTCGTAGAGGGTACCAGTCAAGTGAGTTTTCTCCGCCGCAGGAGATTCTAACAGAACTTGTAACGAAATACGTGAGTCTACGATATCCTAGTATCGTTCATACTCGAAGATCTGACCAATGCCGTCTCCCACTGCACTTCCACTTGAATCTGAGGAATACATGAGCAAAAGTCCTGCCAAAAAACGTATTGACTAACCAACATTTGTCGGGACCCCTCTAGCCTTCACGTTGCTGGATCAACGCACGGCACAAATCAAACGCTCTGTTCCAGATCAGCATGCGTTCCGGCATACTTCGAAATTCGTTTTCGCCAAACTCATGAACAACCGTCGCATCAAGCGTCTCTTTCTCGACCGCCGACAGAGGGCAATCTGGAGGATCGCACGCCACGTCGTGAAGCTGTTCAGGTCGGTTGTCTATTTCGAAAGGCCCCTGATTCTCCCCCTCGTTCTCCAAATTATGGGCAACTTCATCTTCGAGATTTTCCCATGCCACTCCGTAGTTGGGCAAGTCATCGACATCCTCTTCTTGTTGTTCGATCCATTCACGGACGCCCGGAGTTTCACGTTCAACCATGCCCATCATGAACATCTCTATTGGCGATTGGTTTAACTGTCCTTTCAGTTGCATCTTGTGATGATTCCAACTTTGGACCCATTCCTGCAGTTCCCGGTTCAGTTCATCCAAAAACAGATGCTGGAGCAGCCATGTGTGATATCCATCTTCGGCGTTCATGCCGTGGTGAGTTTCCAGGTCCTGAAAGAATCTTCTCCACTTATCGGACAGATCGGTGACCAGATCCACCCATAATCGTTCGGATCTAGTGTTATGTACAGACCTGAGAGGAGGCCTGTGTCAGATTGTGCAAGAAGATGCCGATACCACTTACCGGCCCCACAGATACGAGCCTCTCCCGTTCCCTCGTAGTTCCAGCATACGTTCAGCCACCCTTACATTCTCAGTCCCATGATCACCACGAACTCGACTTGGCAAACCGTGTAATCTCACGGCTCGTTCAAATACATCTAACACAGTGTCTGCCCGATTATTGTCATTGAATTGAGCCGCAGTGATAAGGCGCGTTTTTCCATCTACGAATGCATGGCATACTATTCCCCACCGAATTAATTCTGCGACCATCTGAGTATCCAAACGAAAGCGTGTGTCTATCACTTACTGTGGTTCCCGTCATGGTGCCAAAGACTGTTCGGAGCTGGCACGTAATAGCTTCGCCTCTCAATCTGCGGTCTTCCAAAGCGTGCGGGCGCGCCACGTACACGGACGTAGGACTCTCGGAGTCGCTCCCTCGTGACGCGGTAGCCTCTCGCTTTTAGCATACCGTCGAGTTTTTGTCGCCCGAAATTCGGAAATGTATGTAGTACAGACCTGACCAACTCATCCAGCGCATCAGGGTCTTCGGAGACGGCAGAGCGTGTAGGTGTGGACGATGAGAACCACGTCTGAGACACGGTTCCATCAGGGTTAGGAACTGTCTGAAACACAGGTGGTGCTTCCTCTCTGAGACCGTATTCCAGCGCTCGCCTTCTGATTGTCCTAGGGCTACACTTCATGACCATCCCTAATTGGTGTGGACCCCGAACTTGCAAGGCGCTCTCCAAAAAGTTCCTGTCGATTTCGACCCGCGGTCGTCCGACCCTTCCTTTTACCCTGTGGCTAACTTGCAAACCGGGGGCAGGGGGGTCCATCGCCTCGTTCTCTGCAGTAAGGAGACATTCTATCATAGTGGACAGAGACTCTTGCAGCGCTGTATAGTCATCTACCGGAAGCTGGTTCTGGTACTGCAGCAGGTCAGACGCCGTGATATGAAAATGATGATCAGCTACTGACCTGGCGAGCATTGTTCAAGAATTCTAACACCTCATTGCGCAAATGTCGATATCGCGTAGCATCGCCCACATGTATCTGTAGATGCAATCGGACCCTCTCCGCTAAGCGTAAGAAGTCCTGCTCCAGATTCTCGATGGGGTCCATGGGCGTTGAAAGCGGAATAGGGAATTACCGGGTGTGACGGTGCGCTGCGGACGCAATACAATACAGGCAAAAAGATTCACCCGACGTTCCTGAATCCTGAGCCACTCTGGCCCACCCCAATTTCCGCTCTTTGCCGACCCTTGAATGTCAACCGTTACGCGATCCAGGCGCTCTCGTAGACCTCCACTCAACAGGGATCAAGCGATTGTGCCGATTACACAAAGGCAAGAAGAGAATTTCAATCTGGATGAACCTATGGAACCTATCACGCAACCGCGGAGAGTTAGCGCGACAAACGCGCGTTCAGAGTCGTCAATGGGTGCGTCCATTGAAAATGGTAGGCTATAGATCCTCTCCAAGATGGTTGTCACTTGATTTCGCTATAGGCAACGCGTCGAACCCGGAATCATTATCAGTGGGTGTGCCCATCGAAAATGGTGGGCCAGAGATCCACTCCCAGATGGCTATAACTTAATTTCGCGATAGGCAACGCGTTGAATCCGGAATCGGCGGCATCGTCGAACGCCGTACGTGAAAGCGGTAGGTGACTGAAACATATGCAGATTGCGGTATGTGACTCTACCGCAATAGAACACAGGACAGATACGCGATCAATGGAATCGGCTTTGTCAGGTGGTGGGTGCTTTCTACCGCAAGGCCATGATGTACTGAATACCGTAAATATAGGCAATCCTTTGGCGGCAGATTCGGTCGCGGGCAACACTGTCAGAGGACCTGCACCTGGTTGAGATTTCTTCATTCTCTACATAAGCCGGGGAACTTACCGTATATGTTTTAGACGTTATCGACCTCACCGCCACTGACTTTGACGGACCCCAGTGCGGAGGTGCGTGATGTTACGTTCTCGCCACCACAGAGGCCAATCCGTATCCGGCAGGTATAGACTCAGACATGCCAGGGTCCACAGGAGAAGAATCCGCTATTTTACATTCGCATCCGAACGAATCAATGGGACAAGAATCGACGGATATTGCACAATACGATACGTTGTACAGCAAGGTCACCTTGCCAGACCAGACCGACGACCAATTTCAGAAACTAATAGCCGCTGCGAATGATAGAGGAGTCATCTATGCTTCCCCTAAAGGCAAAGAAAAAGAGGTACAATCCAGATCGTTGGCGATGGCCGCGAACGAAGAAGAATCCGTCCCTATAACCTTCAAAGGCAAAGCAGCCGTATCTTCCCCGGCCTTTGACTATCCCATGGAGAACAGCGGGTCGCACCAACTGTC
This sequence comes from Amanita rubescens, assembly GCA_015039365.1. Lineage (NCBI taxonomy): Eukaryota > Fungi > Basidiomycota > Agaricomycetes > Agaricales > Amanitaceae > Amanita > Amanita rubescens. Next base: position 19,521 of record WION01000167.1, read on the forward strand.
TGTCTTGATGGTTGGTGTCCAGTGCCCGGATGGAAGGTACAGCCATGCTGTCTTCCAGGTTTTGACACAAAGTAGCCCTCGTTCGGCATCAGCACTCGATCTCTACGAATCGCTCCGCAGTTCCCAAGACGCCGATGCGATTGTCGTGAACCTGGACATCAATGACATGGATTGTCGGGATATTCAGCTGGGCACTGCCCGCCTTCCCATTTTCATGGACGAACTACCCAATTATCTCCTGCGGGAGACAGGTTTTCGACGACTGGGTTTCTTACAGGAATTGGAGCCTAATTACTTGATTAAACCGGTACTCGATGGTGAAGAAAAGGGCCATACATTGGAAATTTTCGGGCATGACCAAACACTGGACATTTATGTTCTTTACATTTGGACGGGGGTAAGTCTGAGGGCTCATTATTAGTTTGCCTCTTCTAATGTCTTGTAGCAACTCAACGCACACCCATCAGTGCCGATGGTTGCTTCTACATCCCTGGACGTCGGGACGACGACGACGTCTGATAACCAAATCCTTCAACGTCTGCTTGAGCAATACCAAATACATTTCCAGAGGCTCGTCCTTAAAAAAACAGGAGATGATGAAAGCGCCTTTGCGATGGTGATGTTCGTCCGTATCGTAAGCGAAATTTGCGACGAATTGCATATTCCATGCAGACGGGGCATCGCAGTCCACGTGAAACACGCCGCAGGACATGGGAATGGACGCATTAGCATTGCAGACGTCGTCGAGGGTTTCAAACACGGTTCGAAACCTTACAGAAGTCCCTATACATTCGGAAACTACCGCACCATCAAATTGAATGCGGAGGCCTTGTTGGATTATATGGAGAATGAATGTAAAGAACCAGATAACCGATACGTGGAGCGAGCAAGGCAGTTGTTGGAAACCCCTCTCACAGATGCTGTGAAATTGAATGCGGGTCGGTACGGGAAAATCAAGGATTTCGAGCTCAAAGTCAAAGCGTTGTCGATTAAGCATGAGTTGGTAACGCCGAAAGAGGAGGAGGCAAGAGAGGACGACTATTGAATGTCCAACTTGTTAGAAAACGGGAATAAATGAATAAATGGTATTTGCTTACCCGAACATGGATCCTAGACCTTAGAGTAAACAGCCGAGGAACAGGGCTGAGACAGCATGTCTAAGAAGAGAGACAGAGCGTCCATCTCTTGTAATCAAGCACGAGAGGCCTGTGACGGAGGAGGATGACACGAGGTCTAACCCTCGGAGAGCGACGAATGTCAAGCTCCAGTTTCCATTTACAGGGTGTATATGAGGGTGACGCGAGGTCTAACCGTCAGAGAGCGACGAATGTCAAGCTCCAGAACACTGGACGTTGAAAACGTTGAAGTGGGCGCGCCATAGTCGGACTTCGGAAAAACAACCGATTTCGGCAACTTACTGCCAGTTTCGCCGTAACTTGATGCTTGTCCTCTACTTCTCGCTCTGCTTCGCTGAACTGATAGCGCCGTCGACTACAGCTTTGGGCCTGGATGTCTGGCCGTGTAAGTAGTGGTCTACAAACTTGAACCCAATTCGGCAACTTACTTGTTCGCTTTGGAGGCTGAGCGTTCTCTACTTCTACCTCTGCTTCAGTGAAGTCATAGCGCCGTCGACAACAGCTTTGGGTATTGCGTCAACCTCATGTTCACCCGGAGAGGAAGATGAATTCTGGCCTGGTTGATTTGAGCTGGACAACTGTCGCTCACGTGGATTAGACCTCGAGTCGTCCACTCGTTTTCAACACTTCTCGACTTTCAGAGCTGGACATTCGTCGCTCTCAGAGGGTTAGACCTCGCGTCACCCTTATGTTCACCCGGTTTACTAGGGTTTATCTCGGTTGCAGATGGAGAGGGAGATGAAATCTGGTATGAAATGTACGTGGAATCCCTTTGTAGTCAACAACTCCCGACCAACCATGGAGAATCGCAGTACAAGACAATAGAGAGGATCTACCGAACCTCTATGGTGGATGTACCTAAGCTAGTATCGATTCATTCTTCTTCTCCTTTACGGGAACGTTTTTCCCCAGAGTAGGTTTTTCACTTGTTTTTTGTCGTTCGAACGCTAATGGGTTGTCTAGTCCTCTACTCTTTAGAAGCTCCATTGTGGCAATTTATATGCATACAAAACAACAGAATATATGATGAAAAGTTCACTCCTGCGAGTCCAACAGGATATACCGGTCGGTGAAGCATGTGAGAGCGAGGCGATCGCCGCTGACGAGGAGCGAACTCATATGCGCCAGGAAATTCGCCTGGAATGCGATCGCTTCGCCCTGCTTGATTGGAATTGTAATCCCGAACTGGGGGAAACAGAGGTCCCCCCCCTCCCATTCCCCGATTGGCAGGACCCATGTTAGTCCCCCGTCATTCCTATCAGTATGCATTATATCGCTGACGCCGTTCGTCACGGAGACCATTGTAAACGCGCCGTTGAAATCCATCTCCTGGTAATCATTGATAAACTCTTGATCCTTTATATATTTCGCCATACTACCATGCTGTTGTCAGTCGTGTCCGCAACCCAATACAAAGATCTCATACGTTTGCCTCTTCATCCATTCCTCCTTGGCATAACGCGACATCAAGCGGTTTAAGGCAGGCGCTACATAACCCTTTACCGATCGCAAGAAGTTTTTGCACTGTGTACGCTGATGGATGTTGCCTTTCGAGTCCGATGTAATAGATGCTACGTCGCTGCTTCGGCGCCAGAGCCCTAGGTGGTACGAGGGTGTCCCGCTAGACCGGGCGCCGGACGTTTTATGTGCCACGGGGTTCGTCGCCATGAAACTTTCCCACTGCCTTCGCAAACGCAGGGCTTGGCCATCGCTCAGTACATTTACAAATTTGTGGATCAAGAAATGGGGTTCGAGTCCACAGAAAATCGATTTTTTTTCGATGTCTTGGAGGTAACCCTTTTCGGAATTGGAGTTAAAAAATATAGGAGGGCATGGGAGGTGCACGCTTCCCGTCTGGGTGATGTATTTCGTATAATCCAGGTCATATTTGATTATTTTCGCCCTCATGGCCTCTCGAGTATTTCGGCATTTCACCAGTTCTCCTGGGGCCGCGGCAACCACAAACGTTTCTGAAGAGATTTATTATAATTTATGTCTGATCGAATGTGATGACGTACCCCAGTAACGCTCCGCTGCTTCTCGTGCTGCCTTGATCCTGAGGGAATCCTTCGATCGCCTCTTTCGTATGGATTCTTTGCTTGGTTTCCTGTGCTTTAATCCAGTTTTTCGCGAATTTTTCGAATACCCTTCCTCGACCATTTTTTGGCGTTCCTTTGCTGCTCGCCATTTCCTGCCTGGAACTAGTTTGAGACAACAACTTCTATGTCTCAGAAGTACTCACCGCATCTGTGTCTCTTCTTCTTAGGAACGGTCTTCTGGCTGGGTGGAGTATAGACCATTAGGACGATATGAAGTCTTGAAGAGGGAGCAGACGATGTCAATGGAGGTGCAATTCGACTGAAGTCCATCATCTGACATACTTCCCACTCCACAGGTCTGTCAGACATTGCGTCCAAAGCCTCATCTCGAAAAGTTTCAGAAAGAGTTCAGACCCTATTCAACAACCTTGGGCTGCTAAATCCGCTAAAATCTAGTGCGCAGAGTTGGTGGCAAGTTTCGTCATTGTCAGACACTACTGAGTATCCCGCCGTTAGATCTCCGCTGGCAGCGACTAGCGAGTTCGACAGTATGTCACTCTGGTGGGCTAGACCGCGCGTCGCCCATTTCGTGCTAGATGCATCCTCTGGCTTTTATGGCTGTGCGATAGAATGCTACTTGCACGTTCGTACGTCGGCCGAGGGTGTTTCAAAGCACTGATGTGGTTTCAAGACTGAGGGTAGATAGGCCGCGCGTCGCCCATTTCGTGCTAGATGCATCCTCTGGCTTTCATGGCTGTGCGATAGAATGCTACTTGCACGTTCGTACGTCGGCCGAGGGTGTTTCAAAGCAGTGGGGTACTATCTAAGACTGTGAGGTAGAGCTTTCACTCGCCCTTCATCAATGCTCATGACGATACAATAGACTGCTACTTACACGTTCGTACGGCATCAACCCCATGACCGTAAAATAGGCTAACGTCCGCGATGATGATGTTTTGGCTTTATGACTGTACGATAGACTGCTACTTGCATGTTCGTACATCGGCCGAGGGTGTTCAAAAGTACTGCTATGGTATCAAGACTGTGGGTAGACATTGGACTTGCCCTACATCCATGCTCATGACTATACAATAGACTGCTACTTGTATGTTTGCTCGTCGGGCGATGATGATTGCCCTGGCATCAAGAAAAAGACTGTGGGTAGACCTTCCACCTGCGCTACATTGTTCTTCGTGACGGTACGATAGAATACTACTTGTACAATCGACGTCTACGCGCATGTTTCAAAGCAAGACCGTGGCTTTAGTGGCTTGTGCGACCTTATTCTCTTTGAGACCTAAGTCAATCAATTGAATTGTGCGTACACTACACTCTAATATCGTGTATTCTAGTAATCATTGAAATCTTCAGAAATAATCATTTGCGTGTGCCACCACTTATCAAAGTCGGTACAAACTTCCTTGTCATCGACAGTAAGATCCAAAGTTCCAGGTTGCACTAGAAGATTCGCAACGGCTTTGTTGATCTTGATAGTGAGGGTGTTCGTACAAACGGAGAATTGCACCTCTTCTTCCGCTGCGCATCGCGGCTCGTAGGTCAATTGAACCTATTATGTCATGAATAACACTGAAAAGATAACTTATGCTGCATACATGGATAATGCGGTCCACATCTCGTCCTAATAACCTCAACTTGGATCCGGTAATTGTCTGATGAAATAACCTTGCTCGGAGACCACGGTCAGATCGTCCCTGCGAGTATTGCTTTGACGTAATCTGCGCATTCTTCATAGCGCGAGGGTGCCCGATTCCGCTAAGCCATCGTCTAAAGCGCATGATGAACAAATTACAAAGGGTCGATGTGAGCGGATGTTTATGGTTTGCAACATGCCAATGAATTAAAGGAACAATGACTTCAGGATCATCAATGCGACGATTATAGACAGTGGAGAGAAATCGTTGCAGGTATCGATCTTCATCCCAGGGTAAGTATGGATGCTGATTATCATGTGAGCTGGGCTGATAGGTTTGGTTAAACAAACTGGCCTTCAGAAAGGGCCGCCATGCGAGACAATTGAAACCATCCTTGAACGCTTTGAAGTAGGGATGGGCCCAAGGGTCCCGATGGCCGACAAGGATCGTGGCAAGCATCTGTTTTTGCATCTTCTGGTGCACATGAAACGGGCGTTGACCGGTGATATGTGGATACTGGAAGAGATCAATAAGGGTTATTTCATGGATCTAGTCCGATAATGCGTACTTGGACTTGAACGTCCTCGGCCAGTTGAACTAACCAATCGCCATTAACTGATTGATCAGGACGTAAGTTCATAATGCATTCAATTTTGTTGAGCGTCTCCTGATCATGTATGGTAGCCCTTGCAAAGTTGATATCGAAGTTGAACTCGTCTAAGGAGTTGATGGAGGCGGCAAAGATAACAAAGGGGGAAATCGGATCAGGACCAACTGCGAGGTGCAAGAGATAGAGCGCGGCCAAATTGCCTTCAACCTGAAAATCTTTTGTTTGGTCACGGTTATCAAGGTAGACGTTGGCAGGCAAATGAAGGATATGGTATCCCTTGTTAGTGCTTGGGATCCATCTGTCTGACTCCGCAGACATTTGTAATGCTTCACGATATACGGTACGTGTGAGCCCAACCCCTGAGGTTTTGCCGCTAAAGAAATAGGCAGGTGTGGTCAGAACGATGAAAACGAACCAGATTAAGAAGGAACCTACACGCGGAACGTCGGGTGCGATACAAATAGTGAGTAAAGATTGTTAATGTGGCTGACTGTCACTTCTAATGTGTCTGGCAATGGGGTTTCCTCTGCAAGCGACTTGAGAGCATTAATAATAACCGTAGCAACTGCATGGAAATTTGGACCCGTTATATGGGGAGTGCTTGCCCGCAGTATGTGGGTTTCTGTTTGAACGCATAATTGCCATTGATTGATCTGACGTTCTTGTAGGGAGTCAGAAAGTTGGGGCAGGGAAGTTATAGAAGGAGGTGTGGAAGGATCATCCGAGTCTTCAGACGAAGATTCATCAGGAAGGAAGAGCGTTTGTGATGCGCGAGAGGTTGAAGGAATAGGAGGTCGAGAGGGCCCAGAGCGTTGGGTTAGGGGCAGGCGAGAGGACGATGGGATAGGAGGTTGAAGGGGAACAGCGCGTTGTGAGCGGACCATACTAGAAGACGATGGAATAGGAGGTTGAGATGGACCAGGGCTTTTAATGCGAAGTCGCTGTTGAGGGCGGGGATTGACAGTCACAGGTAAATGTCGCTTGCGTAGGCTAGTGGGTTCCATAGGAATATACTGATAATTTAACGTCAGGACACAATGGAGGGTCACAGAAGGTCAAACAAAACTTACATCGTCGTCATCACCATGGGAAATTGAGACCTCACTCGCCTGGTTTTCCAGGTCATCTGAGCATTCCGCTATGCATGGATTGGGTTGATAATCCTCATCTATTTCCAGCCAGTCATGAAGAGGTGTCACAACACGCCACGGCCAACAAGGGTGCGGTTTAGGATCGTTTGAATCTGGGGAAGGACCTTGCAGGTTAGTTTTAACCGGAGCTGATAGTTGGCGCTTTGATTCAGTGAGAGGTAGGATGAGTAATGGATTGACTGACCAACAAAGAAGACGCCATAGCCTTGCTGAATAGGGTCTGGCCATGCTACTTTGGTTTGTAAATAATCAAAGGTAAAATCATACTCCGATGGAATGTGCGGTAGATAATTGCTCATTCCAGGTTTGTTGGTGCGACTAGGATGGCAAAGGCACCACCATATATTGAGATAAGGACAGTCAGTCACCTCCTTTGGGGTTTGAATAGCTATATTGTTCGCCTGGAGATGGTGAGTGATCTGATTGTCCAGGGCGCTCCAGGCAGTTTCTGATTCATTTGGTCGGTTAACTTCAATTACCAAGTCCTGCTTGGCAAGATGATAAAGCAGTTCATTACGTTGGGTAACCGAGAATCGGAACATGTTGCTGGGATGGGGAGAAGAGTCTGAATCAGTCTTTTTTTCCGTCTTGTTCTGGAAGTGCCGCTTGGTAAGTAGGATGGACAATAACTATTAAGAAGCAATGACATACAGCAAAAGGGATAATGGCACATTTCAGTCTGAATGGCAAGGTTGCCGCTGTCATCTTCCGGGATGACTTTGGAGTGGATGGGGCAGTTGTTCCGTCATTACTTTGGCCACGAGCGAAACTACTTGTGCGGTGCCTAACAGCAGCCAGCTGACGTTGCTGTGAAGCCGAAAGGGAAGAAGCAACAGGTGGGACAAAAGGAAATCTAGTGTTGACGGTGCGCACTGCAGCTAGTGGTGTCTCGGGTCGGGTCGGACCAAAACTGGCTGAGGGTATTTGAACTGGCGCTGGAGGGTTTTGGCTCTGTTGAATGACAGCTGTTGACGGCATTGGAGCAGATGCGGTAGGAGGGGTACTGGATAGAGAAAAGAGTCGGGAACAACTCTATTGTAAGTGAGAATTATGACCTACTCTGGAATATCCTGGACGTGCTGCAGGTACGGTGCGCCGCAGATGCAGGTCATGTGCAAGTTCATATTAGTTGTAGACTCCTGTGAGCGTCCATCGCTTAGCTGGAAAAATGTTGATGTTCTAATGATAGATACCTGGGGCAAAAAGCCTCCACAACCAGTTTCAGCACAGTAAGCACGAACAACGCTTGACAAATTCAACATGTCAGGGGTGCGCCACAGTGCATCTCTGGTCAGGTAGTGTTGCCAATAAAGATGGCCGCACGCGCAACTCTCGGACGCATCATTGGGTTTGACGCGTTGTGCAAGGAACTGAAGGGAAGTAAATGGCCACTTAACTTTAGGCCGATGATAAACACTTACGCTTCCAAAGACAGTGCCTTTACAGCCTGACATACATTCTTCTTGTGTGCAACGATCACGAGGGACTAGAGGAAACAACTGGGTAATTTGGGCGTTGAGAGGCATGATGGTAGTACGATGAGAAGGAAGGAAAATTAACTGTTTACAGCGGCATTAGGGACCATATTTTGCCAGCCGCACATGGGGCCGTATGTCAGGTGGTGGTTGCTAAGGCATGTTTTGGTATTTTTTCCTGGGATGGCTCATGGTGAACACCGTGAACAGCTACATGAAGAAGATCTCAGGGTGATAATGGAACAGTCGTTCATTGTGGGCGAGCAAAAATACATGGTACTAATGGATTAGAGGTACATAATGGGAAGAGATTCACTATGTGTCATGGAATGCATGCAGAGGGGTCGTCCACCGCGGTACACCGTGGTTCATGACGGATCACGCCAATTCACTACCGATCACGGAAAATCATGACGGATCACGGCTGACCGGGATGGCCGAGTCATGTAATTAGGTTTTGTCCGATACGGACCGTCATAGAATACAGAAACTTGCAGCTCGCGTGATGGACGAGGCCAGGAAGGATCCCGAATCTGTCGTCGTTCAAGATCCGTGGTTCTCTCAACTAGATTGGAGACCCAAAGAAAAAGACAAAACGGAAAGAGCAGGAGGAGCCGAAAGCGCCCGCCGTTTGTCGGCCGAAATGGTATCGGGACTTGACGAAACCCAAAAAAGGTTTACCTACCGGTACGATCGATCTCACCCCACGAAACCGAATGTACCGCTCCTGTTCAAGTTGGCGTGGAGAGGTTACCCTTTATTTCATTCGAGAGAACACGGCTGGATATACCGCGTTTCTTCTTCCGTCTCGGAAACTTCCAAGCATGGATCGTCTCTTACGTTCTCCAACCCTGCCGATTGGACTCTCGCCGATCTAATTCTTCATCACGGTTTCGTGTTCCACAAGTTGCCTCATAAAGACGGTGAAAAGGCCAACGTGGGGTCCCCCCTCGCCAAGACGTTCGTCAAGTATGGGTGCTGACAAGTCCGGGTGGAGAGGCGAAAGAGGCGCTCGGGTTGAGCGTTGTGTGCAGTTATTGGATGAGCTCGAGGGATCCGATTATGAACCAGATGGTCGTTTGGGAGGGCGGTGGGTGGAAACTGGGTTTCGAGGATAAGGATGACAAGTGGGGCATCATCCTCCCTCAAGTCATTTCCATGGGCACCGTCACCCGCCGCGCGATCGAAAAGACTTGGTTAACAGCTTCCAATGCGAAAAAGAACCGCGTCGGGTCAGAACTGAAAGCAATGGTCCGTGCGCCACCAGGCTACGCGATCACCGGTGCCGATGTAGACTCGGAAGAGCTGTGGGTCTCGACTTGTATGGGTGATGCACAGTTTGGTATGCATGGTGCGACGGCATTGGGGCAGATGACGCTCGAAGGGTCGAAAAGCGCCGGGACGGACTTGCATTCGAAAACGGTGAAGATACTTGGCTTGTCCCGCGACCAAGCCAAAATACTATTCAACTATTCGAGGATTTATGGGGCTGGGATGAAACACGCCGTTCTGCTCCTCCTTCCGGCCAACGCCGGGATGTCAATACCGGAAGCTCAAAAACTCGCCGAAAATCTGTACGTTTCCACAAAGGGCCGCAACACTCACCGATCCGACATGTTTGATCGAATGTTTTGGTTCAGAGGATCCGAGAGCTTCGTGTTCAACAAGCTCGAAGAGATTGCAAATTCAGAGAAGCCTAGGACGCCTGCGTTGGGATGCGGCGTTGCAAATCTCCAATCTGTGGACGAGAGCGAAGTTTGCGTATGTGCTCGGTATGGACGACTTAGGGCGTCGCGTTTTTTCGGCAGTAGATGTGGACAAGTGTTTGAGGAAGGAAATGGATATGGAGTGTGTGACACCCAGTCAGCCGGTGCCTATTCCGCCTGGCGAATCGAAGGTGTGTTGGAAAGGACGGGAGGAAGTTTGGGCGAGGAACACGGAATTGAGCACGTTGGCTCGTTGGAAGGGTACGAAGAGCCGGATTGTATGGTTCATCGAGCCAACACGGCGGCGTTCTTGAAAGCTCATTTTGGAGAGGTCAAGGAGCTTGTGCAGAAAGTTCATGGTGTCAAGTTTGAAGGTGGGATTGGGGGTAGGCCGGGAGCCAATGGCAAGAAGGGGAGGAAGGGGAAAGGGGGCGAGAATGTGCCTTTTGGGCAATGGAGAGGGGATTGATTGGAGTGAATACGAGTTTCAGCGGAACTTGTTGAACGAATATCGTTATTAGTGTAATTTTTCAAATAACGACGCCCTCCAACTCCATAAAAAGTTATTGTACAGTGCTAAGACTCAGACAGGAATCAATCAGTCCTTCCTCGTCAACATATTCACCAAGCATAGCGCAGGGATCATGCGAAATCATTTACCACTTAATCTTCAATACCCTTCGCATCGTGCCATGGTTTCCGTATTTCAGCGCCCCAAGCTGACGAAGATCGGCCTGTTATTCCTCGATTTGGACCATGAAAGAAGATTGATAGGCCGTGCTGATGAAGGGGTTGTTGGTAGAAGCACATGATCCGGTGCGCATCATTTAGGCAGTGGAGCAAAGGATTAGATATCATCCGTTGAAAGAGAAAGAGTGCTAGTTAGGGCACGGAGAAGGTCGTTATCATCTCAACCACTCTGTATCTTGACGCGAATATATTCTGGACTGGACCAGTAATTTGTTATAGACTATTGAGGTCGGTAGCTAGCAGTATATACAAATGAAACGCGAGATACGCGTTCACCAGAAGCAATAGCCTCAGACAGAGCAGCGTTTCGCAGGTCTGTATCTCGACGATCTGTGCCGTGACGGGCGACGGGCGACGGGGAAGCATCGCTTGACGTTCTTCCAATTTCTCTTTCTCAGGAGCATCGTCCAGCCCTTGCGGTTCTCGTAATGTAGCAGGGATTCCATTAATTAACTCTCTGTCCGGAATGGTTAGATCGCTGTTCAACCAAAGAAATCGAGAAATATCTTGAAACGGCAAGTTCCCGCTCTTGTAATTGTGCGAGACCCGCAGGGAAGAATTGGAAGTCTTGGCTATACGATGTAATCAGCGCATCTCAGGCAGAGTTAAATTGAAAGAACATACATTGGAATTTGCTTCGGAGCCTTTTCATTTCAGGTTTGGCAGGTCCGACTCGGAGGGTATCTTTGAAATAGCTGTCAACGGAGTAATTGGACTTGCGTTCGCCCTTTGACATAGTCAAAAGTCTGAGGCCGAGCGCTTTGCGCTACTGATCAAGTTAGCGCTTTGTTCCCCAACGAAAAGGAGCCGTACGCCAGTCCTGAAATCCTCACCTTCCCCTTGCTGAACGGACGAATCCGACTTGAAGTTGCTAAGGTCTTCCAGGTTCAGACCTTCATACTTGTTGTTGCGTTCGCTCTTCACCTCCAGAGATGATAGCTTCTTCAATAACGGTCCTGTGTCCCTAGGTCAGTGAAATGCAAGGGTTGACAAGGTGATATACGCACACTTCGGTTGCACTATTGATTTTCTCTGCTTGAGGGCTGGGCGACGCGTTAATAATGTAAAGCGAATGGAATAGTATTAGAGGTACGTACTCTTAGTCTGTTGTTGATGGCCTTGTTGAATGACCAGCTGGTCAAGCCGTAATTTCTGGGCTGCTCGCTCGAGCATCCGTTCTTCTACGCTGTCTTCTGTGACCAGACGGAACACATAAACTTGTTTCGTTTGCCTAATACAATGGGCACGGTCCATAGCTTGAAGATCCGCTTGTGGATTCCTAGAAAGTCCGGTCAACGACAACAAATCCTTCGCAACATCTAATTGACCGGTCACTGTCGTAGAGAACAACGATGTCGGCCGTCGTTAGGTTTATTCCCAGACCACCGGCTCGCGTTGTAAGGAGGAAAATAAATCTCTCGCTTCCAGGTTTGTTGTACTCGTCGATTGCGACCGTTTGTTCATCGTGGGGCGTACTTCCATCAAAGCGACAGCATTCTATACTCATTAGGACTTTTGAAGAAAAACAAGAGAACGACATACTGTAGCCTCGGAAGAGACATAATCCTCAAAATGCGGCTCATTTGGCTGAAAATAAGTACTCGTGAGCCCTTTAATGCAACTTCCCGGAATTTTTGGATTAGATGTTCGCCCGTGGTATATGGCGGCCCGGGCTCGGCGCTATCGAACAGGTACGGATGACACGTCACTTTACGAAGCTAATAATGATTCAATCAAAGGATATATGTACTAATAGGCAAAACCTACCCGCATTACCACGTTCATCAGCCGAGTTTTACCTTCCTTCTTCCCAGTAGGTCAGATGTTTCATACATGACAAATACTAACATACCATTCACGGCGTCGATATCCTTCTCAAGGACGGAGCGATACCATTTACGTTGCATCTCAGCTAATCCGACGTATAGATTGATCTCTTTCTCTGAGAAAAGTCAGTAAACAAAAAGCCGAAAAGAGGCCTGACATACTTGGCAAAAGATTCTTCTCCGCATCCGCTTGACGCCACAAAGGAGGAAGGGTCGAAGGATTTTATGTAGGGCCTCAACAACCTTCTTGCTCTTTCTTCTTCAGCCTCGGTCCTGCTGTCATCTTTGTGCAAGAAGCTATCAAGGTCCTCATAATTCACGAAGATCTCCGTACAAATGAAATTGAGAAGGGCAAAAAGTTCCTTGAGGTTGTTTTGAAGGGGCGTGTCGGTGATCAACATCCGACCTCGGGAGATGAAGGAGCGGACGATTTGTGACAAGATCGAATCTACGTTCTTGATTCGGTGAGCTTCGTCTATGACAATGAAAACTTCTTTAATGCGGATTTCTCTATTAGGCAAATTTCGTAAGACGTGATGCAGACTTCAAAATCTTGGGGTAATAGGCGGTTGGCGATGAGGTCTGCACGTTCCAGTCAATCTGATGACGTCAACAACCTTCTTGCTCTTTCTTCTTCAGCCTCGGTCCTGCTGTCATCTTTGTGTGAGAAGCTGTCAAGATCTTCATAATTAACGAAGATCTCCGGACAAATGAAATTGAGAAGGGCGAAAAGCTCCTGGAGGCTGTTTCGAAGGGGCGTGCCAGTGATCAACATCCGACCTCGGGAATTGAAGGAGGGGACGATCTGTGACAAGATCGAGTCTACATTCTTGATGCGGTGAGCCTCGTCTATGACGATGTATTCGAACGAAAATTTCTTTAGCGCGGATTTCTCTATTAGGCAAATTTCGTACGGCGTGATGCAGACTTCGAAATCTTGGGGTAATATGCAGTTAGCGGTGAGGTCTGCACGTTCTTCTTTTGTTCCGGTCAGTATGACAACATTGAAATCCGGAGTCCATCGTTCAAATTCTCGCTTCCAGTTTTGACGTGTAGATTCTGGAACGATGATAAGGTGAAGGCCGGATATGCCGCGGTAGTGCTTGGGATGGGCGAGGAATGATATCGTTTGAAGAGTTTTGCCCAAACCCTAGACTTGGGTTAACACCAATGATTCGACACAACGTCATGGGCCACATACCATCTCGTCTGCCAAGATTCCATTCAAACTGTCTAAACCGGCCTTAGCGGGAATGAGGAACAAGTTTTTCAAAATGAGCTTACAATTGGGCGATTCCTCAAACAACATTGGTTGATCATCCCCGCCAGCAGCAAGCTCTCCGGCCTTCAAAAGTTCTTCGTCTTCCTCTTTCGGTGCCGATTGCTGGTGTCGACGTAGAATATCCCGGCCTCAATGTCACAGATCAGCGGTTCATTCCTCTCCTCCCGTTTCTGTTCTACAGCAAGACGCTTAAGGAGTCCAGGATACGAGTAGTACATGAGCTCTTCCGTAGCCTGGTAAGCAATCCAACAATCAGCTATGTTCAGTAGAGGGGCGCAAAGAACACACCTCTGGTTCCTTTCGGTTGAGTGCGAGGTCCTCCACTCCTTTGTTGATATCAAGCAGGACATTGCAAAGATGCGGGCTTTTGATGTTGATGATGGAACGAAGGTATTGACCCTTCGAGCCGATCGGCCACTTGATGACGATGGTGTATTTGTGCTCCTGCTCCTCCTTCTGCTTGACCGACTTGCGAAGCTTGTAGGAAAACGTGCGACTTGATCCACATTAGTATGACGGTGGGAAAAACGAGCGAGCGCGACTCGGAGCACTCACACATCGGAAATGGTGAGATACGGTCAAGTAGCTCCAACTAGAGATGACGAACTAGTAGTCGAACTGTGCAATACGTTTCTTGAAGGGCTGGTCGGGCAATGCTGTCTTCAGCTCAGGAGCAGTATCAGAAGGTTCAGCCATGTTGTCTGAGCGCCGGAGAGGTGAGCTTGGCCGTCTTGCTAGCAGACTCTTATACACGATGAAGAGATTATGAGCCGAGTTGAGTCTTTTTTTTTTTTGCTGGGCGGTGTATATCGGAGCGGCCAGATTGGAATACATATACGGCGTCACGCGTGGCACAAAGGTGTCACACGCGGCTGCTACGATGTCCGAGCCCAAGCTCTCCATCAACTGCTTTTTGCTTGGAAGTGACTCGTCAGAAGTCTTCACGGTCAAGATTCCGAAGACAGACAACGTCAGCGTCCTCAAAGACCGGATCAAGGAGAAACAGTCCCCTCGCCTCAATCATGTCGTTGCCTCGGAGCTCACCGTCTGGAAGGTGTCTCTCCCTGCGGACACCATTTCGCCAGAACTCACAGTCGATGGTGTTAAAGCATTGCATTCTGTGGAAAATATCTCTTTGACTTTCGGTGAAGCTCTGGAGGATAAACATGTACACATTTTGGTACAAGCACCCACCGGTGCGCTCCATAAACACTTTCTTGACTTAATTTGACATTTCCTTTGGTCTCACTATTCTTCCGTCATCTTCATTCAACCACTTATCTATAAATGCGATGACGGTCTCGATTTCTTTTTCCCAATTGTGGCAGATCGTCTACCTTCTGGTGAGTTTTGGCCGTGCTACTCTGATGCATCCTCATGAGTACTGTAGCTACCAGGCTTCAACTGAACTGCTACGTGAAAGGCGAGCCGTTTAAGCAGGCCTTCGAAGTCAAAATTGGAAATGATGAATCCGTCGCCGCCCTCAAGGGAGCTATCAAGGCGGAAAGGGCCCAGACTTTTTCTAACGTTGATGCCGCCTCAATTGTATTATGGAATATTTCTATCCCATACAATCCTACCCTCACGGATAACGTCGACAAGTTACACCTCGATGACGACGGGTTACCTCAGGTCTCTGACCAGTATATCCAATCGTTGTCGCCGTTACGCAAGTTGTCGGACATTTTCTCGAAGCCTCCTATCGAAGAACATGTGCATATCATAATCAAGCCACCGCCGGCTCGATCGACCATTAATGAAGCCAATCTTAGGGAGAAAGATGATATTGTTACGGCGTTAAAGACTAGTTCGTTCCTCCACATTACAACTATTTAAACTCTCTCCTAACTGCTGCACAGACTATAATGAGGCTGTCAAGAAAGCTCTGAACGCAAAGTCCCCGTCTGAGTCGGCCAAATCTAAAGAATATAAAACGTATCAACACAAGTCGCCTATCTATGATGGCCGTTATGACGCCACAAAGCCCATCGATACAACAGCACCTCCGATCCAATTGTTCCACCCTGTCTTTGGCCACTTCCTAGATGATTTGACGAACGATTTATGCGTGCCTCCCGAAATTGCCAAGGCTACCATTGGGTATATGCGGGCTTCGTCAGCCATGTATGATAATGAAGCAATTCGCAAGGCCGCCCTTGAGCCACATCTCGGCCGCATCCTGGGTAACGGCATGGGCACGGTGATGAATCCTGATGGGACAAGGCCAGATGGCGCTTTCTCAATAACCCTAACCAATGAGATCTGCGAATTCGCAGTGACTCTTATCAAGGAGGAGAAAAACAACATTGGGGATGGAGGCAGTGACCCTTCGACCCAAGTTGGCTTATCGATGGCTCGATTCTGGGCTCAGGATCAGGTAGATAAATGCGACTTCTATCTAATCTTGTCCGCCCTGACGCTTTTGTTTTATCAGCACTCAGGTGTGCGCAATAACACCTGCTGTCCAACTTTCCTGCTTGCAACTGCTGGCCCTTGGTTCACTATCCTCGGTGGCATCTTTACGGACAAATGGATCGTCCAGCGCCTCACAGATTTCATCTGGGTTGGTCTGGATGCTACGCTAAAGGAACCACACTATAATCGGGTCGCTCACATCCTGTACTCGCTGAGGCGAAATGTCGAGAAACTTCGTGATTATTATATTGGATTGAAAGTCAGCGTTAGTGATACTGAAGACCTCCATCCTCGCTTCTTCCCCTCCATTTGTACATATCGCGATGCGGAAGACAGAATCATCGATTTCAAGTATATCAAACCTCTCGAGTTTGACTCGACGTGTGTCACTTTCCTTGCAAGGACGACGTCAAGTACCCCGAAGGACGTTGTGGTCAAATTCGTCCATCGTTATGGGGAAGAAGCACATCGCTTACTCGCAGGAAAATCCCTGGCACCGCAGCTCTTTTATCATGGGAAGATTGGTGTTCTAGAAGGAGATCCCTCATATGGTCATCTTCGAATGGTTGTGATGGAGTACATTGACGGCGAGACGTTGGATCAAGTGAAGCAGATTCTGCCAACTTTCATGGATCAAATCCGGCGAGCTCTGGATGTCTTGCATGATCATAACTACGTCTTTGGAGACCTCCGCGGACCAAACATCTTGATCACAAAGAATGAAGAAGTCAAGCTAATCGACTTTGACTGGGCTGGTGTACACATGCAGTCTCAGTACCCACTTCTGATATCTCCTAACTTGAAGTGGCCAACTGGTGTGGAAGGATTGACTATTATGAAGACTGAGCATGATGATATTATGTTAGCGCAATTA
The DNA here is from genome assembly GCA_015039365.1 of Amanita rubescens. NCBI lineage: Eukaryota > Fungi > Basidiomycota > Agaricomycetes > Agaricales > Amanitaceae > Amanita > Amanita rubescens. The sequence goes on from WION01000167.1 coordinate 36,437, forward strand.
CACGGTATGTCGTTCTACACTGCATCATGTCCATGAGCTGATGAATTACGTGCGCAGAACTTTACTTGGGAAAAGTATGAAGGATCGGGATAGTTGTGTGCTGGCACGAATTCCGAATGAAGTCATGCCCAGTGAGAAAAGCCCCGACGGAAATCTGCGCCAACCGGCAGCGGCCTGTCACGCTCCGATCACATCTGCTCTCCTCCGCTTCCTTCTGCTCTCCTCCGTAAATAATGCGTGCATGTAATCCATACCCTCGTCAATACAACCCTTTTCCACATTGTGTCCAAATTTATTCAAGTCCGTTGCACGATCGACCAATATCCACCCCGTAACGCATAGTATGGAACGCCCTCCCAGAAAACCAGAGCGCCCAAAGCTTTGCAACTGTCGGAAATGCGTTCAAAGCTCAAACGATGGCAAGGGCAAGATGCTTCCCCCATGAACGTATAGGAATCATGCAAAGAACCGCCAAGAGGCAGAACAAGTGCGTCGTGACGCGTTTTTCGAGAAATGGGGACAAACCAAGCTCGCGCGCAAATGTGGTTCGTACTAGGATAAAGCGACCGAGAAGGGTAAAGTCTATATTCAATGTATTGTGTTGATTAATCTACAAATCCAATAGAAACGCAAACGAGCTTATAACAAAGCAGGAGGATGATCTACGACGCTCTCCTAGTCCCGTGGACGATCCAATGTCATTTGAACGCGCTTCTACTCCCCCAGATGACCACATGCCTTTTGAACGGGATAGCCTTGCTCGATGTAGGACTCCTTGAGGGCCATCTCGTAGAACGAAAGGAGTGAGCATAACTCCAATATTCAAAATCTAGACGTACCAGTGTCGATAAAGTCCTGCGCTTTGATGTTCCTCTTCCAGTTTTTCAGGAGTGTCATCAAGTCCTTGTGAAAGTCGTCGCAGTTGTGCAATTGAGTGTTTGGCTATACAAGCCAGCCTCACAGAATGCGGCGGATTTGTCGCGATCGGAACGTACATTCCGATCTTTCGACGGGCGTTCTGCTGACTAAGCGCGTTCCGTAGCTGTCGACAGAATAATTGGACTTGCGTTCACGTTTTGACAGGGTCAGAAGGCTGAGGCCGAGCGCTTTGCGCTGTTGATCGAGCCAGCGTTTCATTCCTGAATGAGGAGAAGCCTCACGTACGCCAGTCCTGAAATCTTCCCCTTCCCATTGCTGAACGGACGAATCTGACTTGAAGTTCCAGGTTCAGGCCTTCATACTTGCTCGTCAGCTTTTGCGTTCCGCGAGAAATAATATCATCTTCAACATTGGTTCTGCGTCCCCGGATCAGCGAAATAGAAACAATGTCATACATGACACACGTACGCTTCACTTGAACTAATAATCTTCTCCACCCCATGAGTGATCATTTCCAGTGGCTCCTCCTTGTTCGCTGCGACGGCTGGACGATATGTTAATAACGTAAAACAATCGATATGACGTTCATAATACGCACTCTTCGTCTGCTGTTGATGGCCTTGTTGAATGACCAGCTGGTCAAGCCGCAATTTCTGGGCTGCTCGCTCGAGCATCCGTTCTTCTACACTGTCTTCTGCGACGAGACGGAACACATAGACTTGTTTCGTTTGCCCAATACGATGTGCGCGGTCCATAGCTTGAAGATCTGCTTGCAGATTCCTGGAAAAGGGGGTCAAACAACGACAAAATCTTCGCAAAGTTCAACCTACCGGTCACTGTCATAGAGTACGACGATATCTGCCGTCGTTAGGTTGATTCCAAGACCACCGGCTCGCGTTGTAAGGAAGAAGACGAATCTGTCACTTCCAGGTTTGTTGTACTCGTCGATTGCGATTATTCGTTTGTCGTGAGGTGTACTCCCATCAATACGACAGCATTCTATCCTTGTTAGCACTTTTGAAGCGAAAATAAGAGATAAGACATACTGTAGCCTCTGAAGAGGCAATAATCCTTTAAAATGTCTAAAACTCGACTCATTTGGTTGAAAATGAGTACTCGTGAGCCCTTTGCCTTCATTAATGCCAGTAGTTTGTCGAGGATGATCATCATTGCAGAGTTTTGAATCAGATGTTCGTCTGCGGTATATGGCGGCCCGGGCTCGGCGCTATCGAACAGGTACGGATGACACGTCACTTTACGAAGCTAATAATGATTCAATCAAAGGATACATGTACTAATAGGCAAAACCTACCCGCATTACCATGTTCATCAGCCGAGTTTTACCTTCCTTCTTCCCCGTCAGGCCTGTAACGAAGTAAAGGAAATGTCTCATACGTGACGAGCACAAACATACCATTCACGGCATCGATATCTTTCTCAAGGACGGAGCGATACCATTTGCGTTGCATCTCGGCTGATCCGACGTATAAATTGATCTCTTTCTCTGAGAAAAATCAGTGAATGGAAATCCCAAAAGATGCCTGACGTACTCGGCAAAAGGCTCTTCTCCACGTCCGACTTGATGCGACGAAGGAGGAAGGGTCGAAGGATCCTGTGTAGGGCTTCGACAACCTTCTTGCTCTTTTCTTCCTCTGCCTCGGTCCCGCTGTCGTCTTTGTGCAAGAAGCTGTCAAGGTCCTCATAATTCACGAAGATCTCCGGACAAATGAAATTGAAGGGCATACCAGAGCGCACGGGACGAATTGCGCAGGAAAGTCAAACGGGACATGACAGACATAAGGAAGCTAATCGGCAACAACAAGAACATCTTACACGTGGTAGCCTATGCAAAAAAAACGGAGCGTTTCCTTTGGTTGAAAGGGGGCTTGCATGACATCAATAAAGCCGTCAGTGCGAACGGCGATGGGAGGAGCGGACAACGGCACGGGGGTGGAAGCGGCAGAGCGGAACGCACAAAGAAGGGAGGTGGCACCAGGGTAGAAAGGGAGCAACAAGAGGGGAGCGGGCTTTTGCGATGGTTCAAGAGGCTGGGCAAGGAGGGAAGGACAGAAAGGGCGAGAGGAGAGGGTGAGCTGGCAGTGGGAGGGCTCAGAGCGGTAGAGCAAGGAAACACGAGCATAACAGGAACTGGAGGAGAGAAGGGACTAGGACAGCAGGGGCTGTCAAGTGGAAGGACAGGAAGACGAAGCCACGATGAAGCATCACTCATACGAAACCAGTACCATCCAGTTTGATGGTATATCGCGCCAATTTTGGCCACACCTTTTATCGCATCATTTTGATGCACCCGCCTTTAGTGGAAGCAGAGGACAGTTTAAAAAGTACATAAAAGTGTAGCTACCATACATACAGTAGACGCCCTACCATGCGCCAATGGCGCGAAGGGGCCTAAACGAGTAAAAAATAAAAATAAAAAATGAAATTGAGAAGGGCAAAAACTTCCTTGAGGTTGTTTTGAAGGGGCGTGCCGGTGATCAACATCCAACCTCGGGAGGTGAAGGAGCGGACGATTTGTGACAAGATCGAATCTACGTTCTTGATTCGGTGAGCTTCGTCTATGACAATGAAAACTTCTTGAATGCGGATTTCTCTATTAGGCAAATTTCGTAAGACGTGATGCAGACTTCAAAATCTTGGGGTAATAGGCGGTTGGCGATGAGGTCTGCACGTTCCAGTCAATTTGATGACGTCAACAACCTTCTTGCTCTTTCTTCTTCCGCCTCGGTCCTGCTGTCACCTTTGTGTGAGAAGCTGTCAAGATCTTCATAATTAACGAAGATCTCCGGACAAATGAAATTGAGAAGGACGAAAAGCTCCTGGAGGCTGTTTCGAAGGGGCGTGCCAGTGATCAACATCCGACCTCGGGAATTGAAGGAGGGGACGATCTGTGACAAGATCGAGTCTACATTCTTGATGCGGTGAGCCTCGTCTATGACGATGTATTCGAACGAAAATTTCTTTAGCGTGGATTTCTCTATTAGGCAAATTTCGTACGGCGTGATGGAGACTTCGAAATCTTGGGGTAATATGCAGTTAGCGGTGAGGTCTGCACGTTCTTCTTTGGTTCCGGTCAGTATGACAACATTGAAATCCGGAGTCCATCGTTCAAATTCTCGCTTCCAGTTTTGACGTGTAGATTCTAGAACGATGATAAGGTGAAGGCCGGATATGCCGCGGTAGTGCTTGGGATGGGCGAGGAATGATATCGTTTGAAGAGTTTTGCCCAAACCCTAGACTTGGGTTAACACCAATGATTCGACACAACGTCATGGGCCACATACCATCTCGTCTGCCAAGATTCCATTCAAACTGTCTAAACCGGCCTGAATGAGGAACAAGTTTTTTTTCAAAATGAGCTTACAATTGGGCAATTCCTCAAACAACATTGGTTGATCATCCCCGCCAGCAGCAAGCTCTCCGGCCTTCAAAAGTTCTTCGTCTCCCTCTTTCGGTGCCGATTGCTGGTGTCTCTAGACAGCCGTGAGCACGCGATCAATGAAGCATCAATAAGATTTGCATACGCTGCCTTTTTTCTGCCACGTCCCTTGGGCTTCGGCTGCGAGTCTAAAAGGGCCGCGTATTCGGGGTCACATGCTCTCTAATAACGGTGTTAAACAGGTAATGTTGCAGCGACGTCGAAGCTTTACATCCATGAGGCGTTTGAATAGCTCGGTTTGTCCCAAAAGATAAGAATATCGCTTCACGGCATCCGCCACCTGAGGCGACATGTCATACACCGAGGTTTAGAGAGACAGGGGTTAATGTGCTCACCTTCGCCTTGCCCACCTCTTGCCGCTTCACCTGCAACTGGCCTTCTGCTGCTTTCCTCTAAACCCTCTTGTGTTGACGTTCTGCTTGAACTTGCAGTTTCACGGCTGCAGCGGACGGTTTCTCCTCCTGAGTACACTTATGAATATTTCTGTTCTGATAACGAGAGTAGACGCGACGTACCTTTTCCACCTCATCCTCATTCATAAGCTCGTCTTCATCTGCCTCTTCTACGTATTCGCTCTCGCCATCAGCGCTTCGACTTGGCTGGACAACTCAATTAGTAAACACACATCGGACTTGTCTAGAGACGAGGTTGCTTGGTACAACATCACTCAGGATGTTTTCCTCCATTGGCTCGACAGGTGTAAATGTCTGGATCTTGGTGAGAACAAGTGGCAGTGAAACGAGACACAGTGCTTACACTCATTGTGGAAGTTGCGCGTGACCGTGACCATGACTACACGCGCCGAGGCGTCGTCGCGATTACATACAACAATATGTTCGTTTTCATTAGTTTTTACAACTTCAGGCTCACTAGCTTACTAGATGAGGGCTTCCGAGCACAGAATTATGCAGGTTTAGCACAACTACAGTGAACGTTTGCCCGATCCGCCCGACAAGGCTCAGGGCCATCGCGAAACAATTACTCGTGTAACGATTGGTAAGGGTTGTTCACACATAACTTCTCTTCAGACTCGACTACCTTCTTTCTTACCCCCCATCTTGGAACAAGCCATTGGCAATGTCGCGGATACGCTGGGCGCGCTCCTCGTAGGGAGTTTCGCAGTCGCGGTCACTGGCAGCCAAACGAATCAAATCAACACTTTTGTGGAATGATAGTGATACTCTAAATCATGATACAGGATACTCGGAGTGTCGATGAGAGATTAGATAGTGCGCAGGTGTTCCTGAGTCGGAGATTGAAAAGAACTGAGGACCCCAGACGCCTCAGAACTAAAGGGCGCCGACGTGACTGCGCCGACATGACCAAATTCAATTTTCCGTTCGCTAAGCGCTTCATCATTCATCCTTGAAATTTTGTACATGAAACAGTGCCTTACAATTCCTTATATACTCTGAAGAGACTCTCCAGTTGTCAATCCCATTCTCACTGCCAGTCATAGGAAGCTATGAACAGAGTGTCGAAAATATCATTATTCAACCCGTTCTACGGCCACCTGTTGTTCATATTTGCTGTCCAATGCCAGCCCTGAGGCCTGAGGAGGTGATCTTATTTGGATAGGGACGGCATTGTACATGGCGATGCTGTGATGGCGATCCCACTCACTAGTACGAGATTGGTTAGATCTGCCAGACAGTGGCAAACTGCCGTAAATGGTTGCGAACCAAGCTTTTGTTAATGTTATTACCGTTTCGGACCGAGATTGCGCTAGTGTCATAACCCCAGCCACCAGGACGGTTGCAAAGAGATAAATGCCAGATGGTCCAGAGGATCCCTCCTATCTGGAGAGGCTATCGCTCGGCTATCATATCAGAAGTACGTCGTTCAGCGTTATTAATTGGCTTTCTCTGAAGCAGAGCAAAAGTTGGTGTATTGTCATTAATTTTATATGACTATTGTGAGTCGATGCTAGTTACGTCAATGGGGATGTGTCCAGCTGAAACTTGATGATAATAGTCTTGACGTTGGACGACGAGGTAAGAATTAGCATTGTTCGCTGCAATACCGGCTCAACGTTCATTAGATCGAGTTGTTTTGGGTAAGCCGGTGGACTCTATCCATGACACAATCACAACCAAGTGGCAATTCTATCAGAAGAGACCACGGACAATTGTCACATACCTTTTCCTTTGGGTATGGACCTTGCAAACATCATCCACCGCGCATAGTACATCTAATGTCACGTTGTTTGTAGACTCGATATTCCGGAATAGCCTTCTTAATGTATGTCATACGTTTTCCTATCTCTTTGTTGCTCCTGTTAATCAGATGCAGCATCACGCTCCTTCGTACGTCAGGATCTTACTGCGGTTAACTTGGATTGTCTAAAACCAATATCAGTTATCAAAAACACATCAGATCACAATGTTGTAAGGATTACATTCATTCATTCTCACTTTTGAAGGTTGATAAGACTCTACTATCTAGGCGTTCGTGTTTTTACATGGCATACAACTTGATTTCTAACATTTCAACGTTTTGCGTCTTTATTTTAGTTGTGGGTATCAAACTTTTTAAATTTTACTTATTAACTGTGCGCAGGCACAGCTTGGTATACGGTGACAGCGTCGCTCGGGACCTTGAATATATGGGTAGTAGAATGTGAGCGATCGTATAAACCTTTATTTTGACCTTACTAAAACCTTGCAACAAGTTACATTAGTTTTGCGACTCTATGCTCTTTATAACTGCTCGCATCGTTTTACACGAGCAGCTAAATATGCATTGGGACTACAACTTTTGATGATGTCTGGATACGGTGTCTATGCACTGTGGACCTCCTTGGGCTTTTGTATGTTCCATATCCTATATTCATGGAAAGGTATATAACAGGCTTAGTGGAAACGAAAGTTATGTTGGACGGATTCATATATTGTGAAATATTGAATCGTCGCACGATCGATAGGGCATGGATATTTTGGATCCTCCTTGGGTTGTGAGTGGTTACTGTCTTGGACCTTAATCCAGAGTACTCAATCTTTCCAGCTTCGACGCGGTCGTTCTCACCTTGACTATCCAAAAAGCACTTCATCATCATCATATGGATGTGGTGAGTATTCGCCTGACAAACTTGACATCCACTCTATTATGGGACTCAATCGCCTATTCAGTCCTGTAAGTTGATTGTGAAATTGCAAGGGCTTCAGATGACAGAATTTTAGAATCGAACTTGTCTATATCCTGAACATTATCGTGGATGCCATCGACGCGAGTTTTCTTTGATAGATCTTAAGCTTGGTCTGACTTTTTCGCAGGGGAGAAACCATGATGTTCTGGCAGGACTTGGTTTTACATTACCAATTATCATGGGAGGACGATTAATGATAAATGTTCGTAGGACCTTCCGTGATGACCCATACCGCCAGGCTCCATCTTCGCCATCTGATATATCACTGCACATAATTGAAATTGAAGAAGAATTACGACCTCCACTGTCAGTGCTTAAATACATTTGATTCAAACCATTATAAACATCAATTTGGGATTCAAGCGACGATGAGTGATGGCATCTTAGTCAACAAGAATATCTATCCGTCGCGTCAGATCTGTCCCTCTCCTCTCTTCTCTATTTATTGCATTTCAACTGCAAGAATGCATTTCTTTGCTCATCAGATTCATTGTTAACGACGATTATACTGGCCGCGGTTCAAGGTTCGAACCTTGCGAACCCGGTTCGGACCTGGACCGGACCTCATGTTCAGGTCCAGGTCCAGGAATGCCAGCGAACCGAACCTCTTTCGAGGTTCAGGTTCGGCACATTTGGCGAACCCGAACCTAAGGTCCGAACCCGAACTTCCTACCACCAGAGTTGAGGATCACCACTCGATCTTACTCTGCAACATTTGCTTCCCCGACATATGTAATGGATCGGACCACGCATGAGTCATGTGTGAGAAATTGAAGAAATTCGGAATGATTTCGTCTAGTCGGTATGTCTCTTTACTTAAATGTTTTCTCGTTGTGTTCACTTTGCTAATTTGATCATTTGGATGGAAGGCGAAGAACATTAGTAATACTGATCGACCAGTCGACCATCGATCATCACGGATAGGAAGTGCGGAGGGACATAACGTGCTTTTGGGAGAAGGGAATACCGGTGAGTGTATCATTTCTCTTCCTCATAGAGTCGACTCACCTGTCACGCCTGTCTTCAGATGCTGGGTGATATTTTCATGAGGCACTGTTTCCTCGGCGCGCTTTCGACGAAGGACAGGGTAGTGGACAGCCCGAATGCTGCTATCCATGGAAGAGGGAGCCGAGGGAGCGCGACGAGGGCTGCAGGTGAGACAAGTCACAAGTCCATGGTGTGTTTTTCCTCATTGCTCCAAGCCTCTAGTTTTCTCAGCCGACTTCTTTCAACACAGCTTCGGTTATCCGTTTCTGGGACTCAGGAGCCCATCAGCAAAACGGGAGTTTCCGCTTCGATCACTCCACGCTCCGACAAACAACGCTTCATCCTCTCCAGCTCTGCCGACGTCATCTTTTGTAGCTCCCCGCTCAGGCCACAACAACTCTGACCACTCCAGCTCTGGTGGTGATCACTCGCGACTTTGAGTGTGGCGGTGAGTGCCCACTTTCACCATTCCCCAACTCCCAGCCTAACGCTCACTCAGGAATCAGGATCAGCACCCTGCACCCTGCCAACACAATCCGGGCCCATCCCCATCCCCTCCGTCCCACTCACTGTTGACCGCAATCTGACACCAAGCCGTTCTACTGCTTGCTGCCAGTTTCGCATCGGCAGCGTGTTTCTTCGCTACCAATCCGGTTTCTGCTCGCTCGGCACCCATCACCTACTAGTACTTGTCTGCTTAGGGCTTAGGGTACCGGATTGGGTTGATGTGGTGTTTGGGGCCGCTTTTGCTGCAGAACGCATAGTGAGGATGGGTACCAGGGTAAGACTACATATATGCGGGTTTTAGAATGGATGTCCAATGAATGTCACGGTCAAGATGTTCATTATTCGTCTACCTCTACGTCTACTGCTGTGCCTAGAATATAATTTTGTGCGCTTGGTAATCGATAGGTTCCGAGTGTCCTAGGCAGCAAATACGGTCTCGTTGGAGGCCGCGCGAGGTGGTTGGACTCGTTGAAGATGATGAATACCGGTGGAAGCACCGGGCGCGGTTGGAAGCAAGATGTCGTTCGCATATACACCCATCCCCTGTGATAGAATCCGTCCCTTCGTCTTGTAAGTGTTTGTGCTTGGTATGCACATCCAAATCGCCCACTAACAACTGCGCATATAGTTAGACTTGAACGCGGATATCCACCTCCTCAACGGAACCACTGCCAAAGAGGCTCAAACCACTTGTACGTCTAATCATGCTGGGCGAGATACTCAAGTACCCTAACTAACTCCCTCTCCACTTCATGACCGCTTGTATAAACACAGCAGGTACGTGTATATCCGCTCCACAATCAATTTTAATAACTGTGCATATAGTTAGAATTAACACCACGGTCACCACCGCGATGTGGTTTGTCGTCGCGAATCACCAACCACTCACAATCTCGATTGTCAAGATAAGGTAATTTCGCCCCAGGCCCATGCCATCCCATTTACAAGGTATGGGCCCACGCGCTTGATCACGCCTGCTTCACATTGCGCGCCCGGACCGTTCCACTCGCTCTCGAATGTGGATGAAAGCTCCGTCTACTGGCAACTGGTTATCACGCAGTTATCGCATCTCAGCCAAAACACTGACCGACCGCTCTGGTAGCAGCTCTACGACCATTATTGAGGGTGAAGACGAGGAGTATGATCCGGATGGCGATTTTGTTACGGAGCTCGAATAAGACGGCGCTAAGCTTTTTTACTATTTTGCGAGCATTTTCTAACATTCCTATCTAGTTATTTGCAATCGCTCGCTTTCAAGATCAAGTTAGATCAATTGCTATCGGTTGCTCTCAAACCATCGCTCTCGTTTTCGCCACCATTGCTTTCCTTGCAAGCTCGTATGTGTCATTCCCGATTTCGTCAACCCTTTTACATGTACTGCCCCACCCATTCTAATCCCTTTCACCCGCTCTGACCCATTACATTACTACCATCCCATTGTCATTACAACCAATAATAAAAACGCTTTTTTGTGCCACATTTGATTTTGTGTGAAGCTTAAGAAAGCTTGAAAAACCACTCTCAGAGCGCTCGAATAGCTTTCAGAGCCACTAATTCGGCTCTGGGAGAGATGTACCTTGCCTAAAAAAGCGGATGGCCGCTTTTACGGCTTTGGCGGCTTTGACCACTCTGAAAAGCGGCCAGAGCGGCGAAAGCGGAAGTTGCCGTTTTGCTGATGAGCCAGTCCTGCTCAGTTTTCCAATTCAATCAATACCGAAACGAGCGAGCGAGGGTTAGTGGAGGGTAGAGTGTCGGCGACAGTGCGGGTAAGTGGGCCACTGCGGTTGATATGGATAACGTACTAATGTACGGGTTCTTATGGTTGCAGGAAATGGCGGAACATCATATGAGACCCAGTATGAACGACCAGAGGACTGCACGGCCACTAGAGTCTGCAACCTTCGGCTGCACCACCGCGGATACACAGAGCGTCCTACCAGTCGAGTTTTTCCGACGAGAAGGAGTGTTAGCCTCTCTAATTACTACTTCGAGCTCGAATTTGAGGAGGTAGCCATCCATACGTCTCTCATCCACCTCGGGGGCCATGGTCTTCACTTCACAAATGGACGAGTATTTGGGAAGCATTCTTAAGCGTGCCTCAGTCTCCCCACAATCTGGCACCTCAGTCATTTTGAGTCAATCAGTCTCTCCCCAGCTCCCTTTTCTTCAGCATTCCGTGAGTCTCTTTCCTCGTGCAACTTTTGTCTTGCTGCAACTCACTTTTGGTCAGCATCTCGCAATTTTCGCCATTCGTTTTCTTCAAGTATCAGTTGCTACGCCTTTGCTGGTATTCTCTCGTTGCCATAATACTTGTTACAATCAAAACTGGAGTAATTTTAGTGAAGCGAGGCCTTCCATGAACCTTTCAAAGCTACAAGCACCCAGCTCGCCACTCATTTGGGGTCCAGGCATGGTCCGAACCCGAACCGGACCTGAACCCCGTGTGCAGGTTCAGGTTCGCCCCCACCCCGAACCGAACCTCCATGTCCGGGGCAGGTCCGGCCTCAAGGGTCCCGAACCTGGACCGGACCGGACCGCGGCCAGTATAACGACGAAGCGTTAACGAGCGCACGCCTGGATGCTTGGAGCTGCTCTCATTATCGAAAGGTGCAAGCAGGGGGGGTATAGGTGCTAGCGTAACAGCTGGAGCAGACGAGAAGGTGGTGCCACGTTAGGTGGGTCGTCTCATCGTATTGAGTAGGCAAGTTGGGGCGGCGGTAGTCACCCCTATACATGAATGAAGATCGATTCATTGTATTCCTTGAGAATTGCTCAGATTTAGGTATCGTCAGAGCCACCGCAGGGCCAAAAGGGTGACGAAATTGTCCCATCCACTTTGTGTTTCAAGATTTTGGGGAAATGAATATTGACGTCACTTCCATCACGACCGACATAAATAGAGCACTTGTCATGATCTCGGATATAGATCTCCTTGATTTAGGCGATTGCATTTGCCAACTAGCAATCCTTGGATCCACAAGCGTCCACATGACTGTGACACTTGGGCCGCTACACGGCAAATGGCCGTGGGCCTGCTGGGGAGCAAAGTGCTTCTACAAACCGTATGGGCATCTCAGGCTGGCCGTCACACGTAGTCACAATGCAGGGCCTTGCTCGCCAGCGAAAAAGGTACGAAGAGGGATGGCAGGGGCATCGTATCTTAGTTTGTGGCTCATTTTAGTGCTTATCGTATGATTTTTACCATTGTCCAATCCAATTTAAGTTATCTTGAAACGCACGCGGTCCAGATCGTGACCCATGGACCCGTTTTTTCCTACCTTTCTCCCAGGCTGTCCTCGGGACACAACTCAACTATTTGCGCTTGTGGCGGCGTAGCGTTTGTTGAGTAATAGTACCGATAACCCCACAGTGGCAGATTCAAGCAAAGTATGTTTGACATATTCTAACTGTACAACATTGGACATTTGAAGTTGCGACGTAGAGAGGGGATCGCAAGAGAGGCATCCGCACGCAACTGGAACTGTCGTGGATCAATCGATCGGTGCCAAACAATCGTCCCTTTTATTACATAAGTAGTCAACCTGTTATTACGTTTCTTATGTAAGGAGTCCAGCCTTAGCAGAACATCAATATAGTAGTATTTACGTACAAGGTACGACACGGCGATATTTTGGATAACCTTCTTTCCTGTGTCACTCTAAGCTCTCATCCTGTCGCTTGCTGCTCGTTAGCCCTGGTCGACTGCGAAAGATGGCGCTCTCCACAAGCTATTTGACCTCACCCATGGACGAATGTATAAGCTATGGCTCCGTGGCAATCCCTTATGGTCACCAGAGGCACAGTGTACCTGATGCGCGCAGGTTGCAGGAATTCCCGCCGGTTCATGGTTCGCTATCTCCCAGCAGCGCAAGGCCCCCGCAAGGCTTTGAACATTCAGACAGACGATTATCGCCGGGTACCATCGTTAATGGTCAATCTCACTGTTACCATACCGATGATGGGCATAATCCTGTTACCGGCATCTTGTACAACCAGTCTGTTGATGCCCACCAGCAGGTGGAAAGCTATCCAATTAAGATGGTAACATCGGCATTATCTCCTCCTTGAGCTGCGAAAGCTGATTCAACATTGCGACAGTCCGAATACACCGTCGACATGCAAGGAAGCTTTGCCGAGCAGTCTATCAATAATACTCGCACGCACGACCTGGAGGAACAGAACATGGATCCCAACTTTGCGGTACCCCAATATCCTCCTCCGGAATACACAGAGCATGTCACGGGCTGGAGTGAACCTTATTACCACGCCGAAAGTTACTGCAAACAACTGGCTGCGTCTCATTATCTGATGTACCCCCACCTGACCCAAACTATTCGTGATGACCGGTATTCGACACCAAACAGCCTTTACGAAGTCCATGGATACTCCAAGGATCATGCAGTGAGTAGTCTTATTGTCTTCTGGACTTCCCACTAAGCCCGATCGCTCGCCTCAACCATAAAGTTATCCCAACCCAATCATGCACACGTGCCATCTGGGATGGATATCGATATCTCCACGAGCAACGGTCTTGGCCAACACGTTGGAACGCCTATCTCATTTAGAGTAACGTTAGATCACGATCGCATGATCCAAGACCAGGACCAAGAAGGATGTGTTGCTATGGCCCGGCTGACGCTTCATACGGAACGTCCACCAATGTCATCCTATTCTGAGCTGTCCGCTCAAACGTCGTACTACAAGACTCTCAACTCCGTACGGCAATCAACGACGTCAGGATCGTCGGCCCCGTCTATATCTATACCCACTTCAATGAATACTAAGGATACTAAGTCACTCAATTCGACCCCGGCGCCCGATCAGCAAGCGAACAAGTCTTGTAAGGACGACTCTGCGGTGCTGTTATGCACACCGTCCAAGGCATCTATCCCCTTCGAAGCATGGACGCCTCCACAAGTCAAGACTGTGGATCGATCACCACAATTATCGCGACGGAAACACTTCTCCTCTCGGAGCTCCTCGACCCGTTCGTCTTCGACCGAATCTCGTCGGTCACGCACGCTGTCGCCGAGTAGCCGGAACAAAGGGGTGTTAAAGACGATCATGATGAAGAGGGGTGGATCGGAGCAAAAGAAGCAGAATTTGGCATGCTTATTTTGCCGGGAACGTAAGATCGCGTGTGGGCGCCCACCGGATGGGAGCGATGTCCCTTCTTGCAAGTGAGTTCTTCCCCTGGTTTACGAAATAGTCGATGCTGATGGTGGACACTCCATTTTCTTACCCTAGCCAATGTTTACGACGGTCACTGGAATGCAAGTATCCCACAGAATCGCGGCGTGGACAGCATAAACGTAACGCAAAGAAAGAAAGGTAATGACCTTGGGCATGATGCGAGTTTTGTGACGTTGTACTGGCTGGGTTGTTTGACGCAGCTCAGAGGACTGCTGCTGACATTGGAGTTGTTATTTATGACTTACCATATGTGATATCGGACAAAGACCAGTATGTATGTCCAATACATGCAGTGTTCATTGCTGTTCATCGTGAACCAACGTGTGCAGCCGTTAACAGCAGTTAACAGACGTGAACAGCTGTGAACAAAGGTGAACAACGCTGATCACAACGTGTTCATCGTGGTACCCTTACTTTGCCCCGTGATCGTTTAGATTGGGGAGCTGGGCTGTGCCACGTGGGCAATAAGATATCGCACTGTCACGCATGTGACGAACTGCCAGCACAGCAGTCATGAAGAAGGGTACTATTTCTTCCAAAAAGTACCGTAACTATGGTCAAGGCGGGGTAAAATATGGCCAGGTGCAGACTCCTACCCAGTCTCGCCGGTGCTAGCTTGACGTTATTCCCGCTACGTAAGTAGTGGGTTCAGTGCTACGACCAACTGACGGTTTGTGTCACACGTCACAATGACATGTCTGATCGTCAGGCTGTCACGTTTTCTTACCGTACCGAGCTACATCCGTATATCGGGTGTCTTTCCCGATCGATTGCCCATCGCTCACGTTACATCCGCTTTTCGAATAAGATCGCATTGCACCGCATACTAAATTTCTGCGCCAGAAAAGAAAGTACGCAACACGATCCAACGAACCTGCGAAGCCTCACAGTTACTTTACATCGTGAAAGAAAATAAACCACCAGTAACCAACACATACGTCACCCGGTGAAAGCCTACCCCTGTTTGATACGAGCTGCATCCGCTCTGATCGAGATCGTCATTTTACTCCCCTTTCCGGCAATGGGCTTAACCAAGGTTCGGGTGGCTAATCCAGTCACAACAAAATGGTTGGAGCAACACGTTGATGTCAATGATGGCCATGTAAGTGTAGGAACTTTTCTGGTTTAAATCACGACGATCACTGAAGCTTTAAAGTGCGTATGCTGTCAGATGATAAAATCAATTTGGGAAACCCCTTTACAGCTCACGCTGTGTTAACACGACGTCAGAAAGGGAGAAATCCATTTACGGTAACTCCTATGTGGCCACGACACCGACATGGAATACGACGGCGGTATATCTGTTCTAGAAGTCACAGAGATTCCACGCGCTGCTTCTAGAGGTGCAGATGCCGATTTAATTGCTACGCATTTGGGTCCAAAATATGTTGTGCCCGCGGGTATTGCGAACGCCAAACGCTCGATTGCGGGTAACTCTCGCACGGCGGCTAAACGGATCTTTCGCTCTCGCGATGGTCATCCTTCGGTCACTAGAAAATCAGATCAAAAACAATCGATTGAGATTCCTTCTGGCTCGTTCTATAATTCATATTTGTGCTCACTTGCCTTAGAATTGTCAGTCAGTTCATACTACGTCCCTCATCTCCTTCCCGACCTTGGTGGCCCTGTATTTCGTCTAGTCAATGCAAAATTGATGCAAAGAGAAGTCGTTGATAGCGATGATAATCTGGTACCTCCTTGGGAGATGTACGACAAACTTCGTCCCGGAACTCTGGTACTAATGAAAGTTCAATTACTCGCGTTCGATTTGCCCGACCGGCAAAACGATGGTGTCCGTAAAGTACTTTACAACACTTCTTTGGTTGATATCAGGCTGACATTATGCAGATTTACCGGGTCATGGCCCATTCCGAAGATGTCGAACTCCCCGATAAATGTTCAAACAATAAATCTAGCCAGGTGATGTCCTTATCGACTGAACGTGACGACACGGATGATGCTTTGGACGCCCTCTTTGAGTCAAAAAAAAGGAAGATCAAAGATGAGGCCAATAATGCGGCATCCTCGTCATCGACTACAGATTGTGGATCCTCAACCAAAACAAAAGGAAAGAGAGGGAAGGCCAAAGTGGACGAAGACGTCAAGTTGAAAGTAGCTAAATTAGATAAAGGCAAACGGCCTGACTGCAGCAGTGACTTGGTCAACAACAGTGACAACTTAGAAGACTATGACATGGTTGCAGAAATTAATTGATTCCGATTTTCCACGTATTGTAAATGTAGATCTGCTTGCCTACAATGTCCTACTTTTCAAATACTTACTCGAAAAATACATGGTCGATGATCGAGACTCGTCTGGCACGTAGCGGGACCTGCGGCACAAGTGCCGCTTTCCTCGTTTATGTAAGCTTGAACGCACCAGGGAGACTGGCATATAACATATACAAACAAATCGCTCGGCACGATGTGACGTGACATTGTCGCTTAAGTAATGGTTGGAAATATTCATCCCGGCCGTTGTTTATTCTCTGCGTATCTTGTCAGGGCATACTGGAGTTCAAATCATCTTATATCCCATGTCGTTATCCTTACATTGCTCAATCCTTGGGGCTGGGGCAAAGTTGTTCTATATCTAGCACTTATGACAATACATTTTAAGCTGCCTTGTGGCTCAGTGGTTAAACTACATAAAACTTTTGCTCGGTTGAGGGTTCAACTCCAGCCTCAGACAGATTTTTTCTATGCGAGATTGGGTGAGCTATACCGTTGTAGATGCAAGTCAAATGCCAAAGTCTCCCAAGGACTTATTATGGCTAATGCCAATGGCACAAAAATGTTGAGCCTGCCAGGTTTGAACCCTCAGCCCGGCAAAAACTAACAGGCATAATAACCATTGAGCCAAACAGCCACACAAAGCTGAGTGTTACAAGTTATATATATAGACCAATTTCACCATGGCCAGCCTTGATTAAACGAGCACAGAAGCAACAACATTCTTAATTTCATCCCATTAATTATCACTACTACATTCTACGGACCACACATGAACCCAAAGAAAAGATGATCAAGGTGTGACGGCTCGGCAGCCAACACCTTTTGTTTGTATATGTTATATGCCAGTCTCCCTGGTGCGTTCAAGCTTACATAACGTCAAGCTAGCACCGGCGAGACTGGGTAGGAGTCTGGGCCAGGTGGTGAGGCACAAACAAGTTGAAGAAGAACTGGCCAAAAGAGTCACAATATACGACAAGCATAAGAACATAGATGCTGTGTGACATGTAATTTAATTTGTTTGGTCTCTCTTAAACTCTCTTAAGCTCTCTTTACCTCTGTTTGGCTCGCTCTCTGAGGCAGGGGTTAACGTTTTAACGCTGATAGCAGACCTATATATTCGTCCAACGAAGCAGCGGTCTGGGCTACAGAAAGTCCGATGTTAGAGATTCCGCGGTCAGCGGCAGGTCTGCGCTCATAAACAGCAAGTTTCTCTTCACTGCCTTGAATCTGTCTGTTAAGGTCTGAAACGCACTCCTCCAGATGCTTCTTGCTTGTCTCAGCGCTGCATCTGCATTGTTAAACGTAAGTGTATTCCCTTTCAGAGAGCCCAGGATAACCTACATTCCTATCAAGGTGGCTTTGCAGTTCCTTTCTGCAACTGGCTTTCTAAGCGCCGACGATCATTTTCTCCGGCGCGTTCAAGGTCGTTGTACATCTTCTGCACGTTAGTCATAAGATCAAATAAGTGCGCTCGCTCCAATGCAAGAGTCTTGTTCTCCTCGACCAGCCGGCTTTGTACACCCTAAATCAACAATCAATACACCGAACCGAGTGAGAAAATTAGAATAGCACAACTTCCAAATCTTCTTCTCTGCACGAAAGTTGACGCGTTCATTGTGCAACTGCTCAATTCGTCCAGTCGCAATATGCAATTCGAGATCCTCCTTCGGACGAACTGAGTCAACGCCCATCATGCGATGAACTGACTTTGAACCTCAGCCAGCTCTTTCACCAAGTCGCTTTGCCCTTCAACACCAGCGGCAGCAGAACCGCCATTGACATCAGCCATCGTGTTACTTGTCGCCTTCTCCGCCCTGGAAAGCATAGCCTTCAGCGCGTCCCGTTCCTTCACATATGACTGGATGATGTTTTCGCTATCCTTCTTTTGCCTCTCAAGCCGTGCCGCCAAGTCTTGCATTGCATCATGAGCCTCTCTCAACTCCATCTTACTCGACAGCTCTCTCACTATCCTCGGAAGCTTCTGATTCTGCTCCTGCAGCCCGCTAATGTATTTGAAGAGGGCGAGATTTTTGGTAATGAGAGTGTCCATATCAAACTGCATCTTCTGCCATGTCAAGCAAAGTAGGGTCATCGCGTCGGGCAATTTCACGGAGTAATGATTGAACTTGACAACCAAAGTCGCCCGATTGTTTCTGCAACAGTCCATTCTCGCGAAGCGACTACATAGTTCAATTTCTGTGTGTTGTCTTGCGCTTCGCGCTCAGCGATTGCTTGCGCAAGTTTCAAAGCTTCAGACTGAAGTCTCGTATTACGCGCGTTGTTGCGAAAGAATGGGCACCTGGAACTTGGGCTTTAGAATACTGCACCAACGCTACAAAGGTAACTTACCCTTTCTTCAATCTGAGCAAGGACAACCGTCTGATCGTACTCTGCACATTTCTGGGCGTATTCGTCTTGCAACCGAACATAATCCGCATATACTTCCGTAAACGTCTTGCTAGCCATGGCCACAGTGGGACTGAGATTTGCCACCATATCTGCCACACCGACCGACGTACATGGTGTCCTGAGGGGTCGAAGGGGCGTTTCTACCAGACGGCTGAGGAAGTTCTCCGCGCCTCATGCGGTCCAAAATTGTCTCCAGCTGTTAAATCCTCTTCTCAGCCTCCTCGTGAGCCCTTCGTTCACCGTCTCGTTCTTCTCTGCCTTCTCCCCAACGCCTGCCCACTCTTTTTCGATGCCCTCGACGATTTCCTTCACTCGCTGTTCCCTCTCCTCCATCATAGTAACAAGGCGCCTCAATCCGTTTGCCTCCCTGGTGTATGTCGCCTCTTGCTCGGCTAACTGACTAGTATTATCCTGTACCTTCGCAAGAGCTTGCGTCAACTGGTGAGACAGAGTGGTATGCGAAGACTAGAGTGCCTTGAACGACGCTTGAGCAGACTGGTGACTTTGCTTAAGTGAGTTATACGAAGCTTGTAGATTGGAGAGTTCGGCATTCTTGGTACGATGGTACTTGGACAACTCTTCGGTCTTGGAAGTGAGCTCGGTGGACGTACGCTCAGCCTCTGTCTGTACCAATTGCAGGTGTTGTTTCGAGCTTGAACTATAGTACAATCAAGTCGTTTAGCACACCGATTTACGTATCAACTAGTTTCATTACCTTTGTCGACGTCTCTCCTGAGCGCAGTTCGCGAACTTGGGACTCGAGAGACTGGTAGTCTTGTCTCGCTTTTTTCAGTGCAATGTCTGAATATCCTCTATAGTAATGTTAGGACTGGATTTGAATAAAGGACATGGTCCATACCATCTCGTGATTAGTTTTCCTGTTTTATGCGACTGATGACCCCAACCAAGTCGCGTTTTTCACGTTCCACGTTCCATGTCATCGACACGCACTCGCAACCTATCAACATAGGTAGTCGAAGATGTTTGCACAGTCTCGAGCTCTGCTATGAAGCAGCTTTAGACCCAAAAAATTGAGCAACAAACACGACATCCATAAAAGTACTCATACATACCCAGCTGATCCCTCAGCAAAGTCGTTTTTCCATTCATCACCAGCGGCAGCATCGGAACCGCCATTGACGCCAGCCACCGTGTTACTCGTCACTTTCTCTGCCCTGGAAAGCATAACCTTCGGAGCGCGTCACATATGACTGGATGATGTTTTCGCTGTTCTTCTGAGAACTTGAGCTAGACACATTGTCGCTCAGTCGATCGTTCTGGTGAGAGCGCGTGTCCATCAAAATGTACCATATAAACACATGCAAATTCTGGACATGATCAAGTTATAATAGGCACCAACTTCACAAAGTTTTCCAACATCTTAATTCAATGTCATTACTAGTAGTAGTAATACGTGTGACTACAATATCATTTCGTGAGCTCGACCCATTGACTTTCTTAGGGTACGAGAGCCGGATGCTGTGAGGACACAACGGTACTCGTTGTATAGTAACGGATAAGGCTAGTGGTTAATGGCGTTTCAACGACTGTTGTCTCATTTCCTCCTACTGAACCTAATGTAGCCCCCCGTGTGATTACCAGGTTAAAAATGATCCCTACAGTTAGAAAATTCTGCTAGAAGAGATAAGTATCCAATTCCGTGCGCTCGGCATTGTCCTTACTATTGCAGTTATAATTAGTTGGGATGCGCCATTACTACACACGATCCATGAAATAAGGACCGTAGTGGTTGTTATTGTATACGCCATGCCAGATTCGACAATGATGCGTAAGATGAACCGTATGCGTAGGGTGTGGAGATCGTTGGACCTTGCAAATTGCATAAACTTAAACATTATCAGACCTGCAGGTGAAAATGACATCGTGATTAGTACGGATCTGAAATACAACTGAACTCACAAGTAATATATATGTTAATTGCAATGGTGCAAGTCCAAAAAAGGACGACGATGTGATCTACGGCGCTCTGGTGGATAGTATTCCCCGTCATTTGCCAGTATGCCCACATGATACTGCACGCTATGCAAATCAGCCACAAGGGCACAGGAAAGATGGGAACCATCTTCGATTTGGAGAAGACGATCCAGCAACGATAAATCTTAGATTCTCAGCCTGTAATGCGGCATCGACTTCAGCAACTGAAAATACTCACCATTACTGCGCCCGCCAGAAGGGTTTGAATGTGGACAAGTATGGTCTATTGAGCTTGTCAGTTTTGTTTCAATGATTGAGCGAAGTAATTAGATCTTACCATCAAAGTATTGCTCCATAGAAGATCAGCTGGCCCGGGTTGATTTTCAAGTGATATCGTGATACCGATGATGCATCGTCTAAAGGATAACGAGATATATAAAGAGGACATTGTCCAAAAGGCCAATGTCAGTGTCAGCACCGACCCATTGACAAGTCGAGGAGGTGTCCAGTTGCCGCGGGCGTAAACAAGCACCCGGAGAGAACCCAGCAAGGTTGAAATATAGAAGCTATAGAAAGCGACCCCAACAGATAAGACAGCGACCTCAGTTTTGACTCGAGCTGACTCGGAAGGCATGAAAGTGGTCATGAGGGAGCCAACTGATATTCGCGTCACTGTGTACACCCTCGTGCATTCAGGGATGGGTGGGCAAGCACTGGTTAGTAATTATCGGCAGAGTTGCGGATGCTGAATTGGATCCTGAGCGCATGCATCTTGCGCGTGTTAAGGGTTTGGTTGATGAGTCGACCACGATTGGCCTACTATAAGGCCCAGTCAAGATTTGAGAGTGCACGGAGCGATGCGAGTGCACGGTGTGGCACGGGCACAAGCGAAATCAAATGGTCATCTGGTCAAAGCCTGGTTGAAAGCGTGCACGCCGCAGGATTACTATAAGTTCACGAGGCAGCATTGACCGGTGACCCCAGTATGAGTCATACCTATTTGGATAACTTCTCCATTTGGCAACATGGGTCTTAGCCATTCCAGTGAATTCGCCCACGCGAATTCGATAGGGGAGAGAAAACGCGTTGAAGGGAGTATCAGGAGGCATCTAAGTGGCGCCTCCAGTGACGTGAAGTGAGTCAACCTGTCAAACCATGCAACGGTTTGGGGTAGTGTGTCCTTGTCACCCGCAATGTGAGCGCAACATATGATACAGGGTGAACTGCGCAAATATTGTCACCCGCAGTTTCATTTGACAGATTTGCGCAGAGATCTCGCGACATTGGTGATAAGTTATATAAAGTAGTCTAATAAATTTCCCTGACACGTTACCGGCATTTCGGCCCGCATGCCCTGAACCTGCTCCTCAACCAAAACCAAAGAAATGTACCCAACATGCGCCCAGATCAACTACTTTCTCCAGCTTTACGCGCCCAACTTTTTCTGCCATTTTCTCCACCGCATCCACCACCAGCTTTTGTCCAAATCTCTCGCGACCATCTTGCAATTCTCTTGCCTCTTCTCTACCTTCGACTTCATTTTCTCTCCCTCCTCTCCAGGACAATTCGCTTCCAGAACACTTCCACCGCATCGGTCTCGCTACAGCTTCTCCTTACCGTAACCTCGCACTTGACCTCGCAAACGCCTCTCTTCCTCCCTTCCCAGACACATCCGGATGGAACCTCTCCCCAAAAGGCTGGACAAAGTACTACTACAAGCACGGCGGCGCCAGTTTCAGCGAACCCGTCCCCTTTCCTGTCCACGACGGCATCCCGGAATCCATGCTCGTTTTTGACGTAGAAACCATGCCGAAAGAGTGTCATCCATACCCCGTCATCGATCATCGCTATAGCAGCCTCTTCCAACGCGTGGTACGCTTGGATATCCCCATGGCTGTTAGGGGAATCCTCCCCGCCTGCCCATTTCATCCCCTTTGGTCCAGATACAGACCGACTTGTTGTGGGCCGCAACGTTTCTTTTGATCGCGCCCGCGTCGAAAGCGAATACACCCTCGCTGGGACTAGGACTCGGTGGATGGACACCATGTCTCTCCATGTTGCTGTGAACGGGATTTCCTCTCACCAGCGTCCCGCGTGGAACAAGTGGAAGAAGAGAGAAACAGAAAAGGTGCAGAGGGTCGAAGCGGTTGAGGCTATGGTCGATCTCATCGCGCAGGCAAAGGAGGACAAAGAGCGGAGCGAGGAGAAGTGGAAACGGTGGAAAAGCTGACGAGGGCTAGGATGGATATGGAGGATTCTCTTCAGGTGCCTTGTCCGTCCGAGATGGATTGGGGCGGCAATGAAAATGAAAATGACGACGACGACAGAAATAGAACTTGGGAATCTCTCACTTCCGCCAACTCACTCGTAGACGTCGCGAGACTCCATTGCAACATTGAATTGGAACAAGACAAGGCAAGCGTTCTCAATAAACGCCTCCGAATCACTCGAGGTGAACTTATGCCCCATTTGTTTCCTCCTCCCGTTCCTTGGGCCCGACTCCAACCCGGACCCAAACCCGAATCCCAACCTTGACCTCGGGGAGTCGGATCCAACTCCCCCTACTACCGACTCGGACAATCTATCCCTCGCCGACCTTTTAACCTATTGCGCCACCGACGTCCATACAGCTCATAAAGTCTACAGCGTCATCCTCCCCTCCTTCCTCTCCTGGTGTCCTCGCCCCGTCTCCTTCTCAGGGGTGCTCACCATCGGGTCCAGTTTTCTCACAGTCAACAGCGCTTGGGAGAGGTATATTGAACGCGCCGAGTGCGTTTATAGAGGGGTGGAAAATGTGAAGAGGAGTTGGCGACGAGCGCGAAGGAGATGACGACGATGAGGGAGTGGGAGAAGGATCCGTGGTTGGCGCAGTTGGATTGGACCTTGGAAAAAGGTGGGAAAATCGAGGGGTGTTGTGAGTATTGTTCTTTTTTCGTCGTTGTCTTTTTGCTCAAGTTACGTTAAGGTGCAGGAACCTGATGAACCTGAACATGAACATGAACATGACGCGTTGCAAGTGCTGGAAGATCCAGCGTGGCTCAGCACTCTCATTACTTCTCCCTCCCGTATCGTCTCGTTATTGCTCAAGCTTGCTATAACGGCTTTCCACTCAAGTTCTCGAGCAAAGAAGGTTGAAATTACGTCGACGACAAAGGAAATGTGGGCAAACTGCGTACCACTCGCGGTCAGAAGACTAGTCAGATCCTTGGTCCGCGCCACGCAAAACTACTGTTGGCCTCGGGCGAGATGTCGTCTAACGATAACGACCTAGCGACGGCGTTATCGTCTGGTTCAAAAGACCTGGACGATCGAATACAGGAACTTGCAGCTCGCGTGATGGACGAGGCTAGGAAGGATCCCGAATCCGTCATCGTTCAAGATCCGTGGTTCTCTCAACTAGATTGGAGCCCAAAGAAAAAGACAATGGAAAGAGCAGGAGGAGCCGAAAGCGCCCGCCGTTTGTTGGCCGAAATGGTACTGGGACTTGACGAAACCCAAAAAAAGTTTACCTCCCGGTACGATCGATCTCACCCCTCGAAACCGAATTGCACCGCTCCTGTTCAAGTTGGCGTGGAGAGGCTACCCCTTGTTTCATTCGAGAGAACACGGTTGGATATACCGCGTTCCTTCTTCCGTCTCGGAAACTTCCAAGCACGGATCGCCTCTTACGTTCTCCAACCCTGCCGATTGGACTCTCGCCGATCTAGTTCTTCATCACGGTTTCGCGTTCTACAAGTTGCCTCATAAAGACGGTGAAAAAGCCAACGTGGGGTCTCCCCTCGCCAAGACGTTTGTCAAGTATGCGGCGGATGGGGTGCTGACAAGTCCAGGTGGAGAGGCGAAAGAGGCGCTCGAGTTGAGCGCGGTGTGCAGTTATTGGATGAGCTCGAGGGATCGGATCATGAACCAGATGGTCGTTTGGGAGGGCGATGGGCGGAAGTTGGGTTTCGAGGATAAGGACGACAAGTGGGGCATCATCCTCCCTCAAGTCATTTCCATGGGCACCGTCACCCGCCGCGCGATTGAAAAGACTTGGTTAACAGCTTCCAATGCGAAAAAGAACCGCGTCGGGTCAGAACTGAAAGCAATGGTCCGTGCACCACCCGGCTACGCGATCATTGGTGCTGATGTGGATTCGGAAGAGCTGTGGATATCGAGTTGCATGGGAGACGCACAGTTTGGTATGCACGGTGCGACGGCATTGGGGTGGATGACGCTCGAAGGGACAAAAAGCGCTGGGACGGACTTGCATTCGAAAACGGCAAAAATACTCGGCTTGTCCCGCGACCAAGCCAAAGTATTCAACTATTCGAGGATTTATGGGGCTGGGATGAAACACGCCGTTCTGCTCCTCCTTCAGGCCAACGCCGGGATGTCGATACCGGAAGCTCAAAAACTCGCCGAAAATTTGTACGCTTCCACAAAGGGCCGCAACACTCACCGATCCGACATGTTTGATCGAAAGTTTTGGTTCGGAGGATCCGAGAGCTTCGTGTTCAACAAGCTCGAAGAGATTGCAAATTCAGAGAAGCCTAGGACGCCTTGCGTTGGGATGCGGCGTGACGTACGCGTTGAGCAAGGAGTACCTCCCAAACGAATTCGGATCGGATTATATGCCTTCGAGAATCAACTGGGTCGTCCAATCCTCGGGTGTGGATTACCTCCACATGCTGATCGTATCAATGGAATATCTCATCAAGCAGTACCAAATCCAAGCACGATACCTCATCTCGGTGCACGACGTACCTCGTCAAAGAAGACAAGTACCGCGCCGCGCTGGCGTTGCAAATATTTGTGGACGAGAGCGATGTTTGCGTATATGCTCGGTATGGACGACTTACCGCAGGGCGTCGCGTTTTTTTCGGCGGTGGACGTGGACAAGTGTTTGAGGAAGGAAGTGGATATGGAGTGTGTTACACCCAGTCAGCCGGTGCCTATTCCGCCTGGCGAGTCTCTAAATATCGAGGGTGTGTTGGAAAAGACGGGAGGAAGTTTGGGCGAGGAACGCGGAGTTGAGCACGTCGGCTCGTTGGAAGGGTACGAAGAACCAGATTGCATGGTTCATCGAGCCAACACGGCGGCTTTCTTGAAAGCGCAAGCGGCTCAGGATTTTGGGGAGGTGAAGGGGCTTGCGCAGAAAGTTCACGGTGTCAAGTTTGAAGGTGGAATTGGGGGTAGGCTGGGAGCGAATGGCAAGAAGGGGAGGAAAGGGGGTGAGAATGTGCCTTTGGGTAATGGAGAGGGAATTGATTGGAGTGAATACGAGTTTCAGCGGAACTTGTTGGACGAGTATCGTTATTAATGTAATTTATGTAGATTTTTCAAAATAGGGATGCGCTACTTGTTATACAGTCTATACAGTGTGCTAAGACCTAGGAACAAGTCCTTACCATTCACGAAGCGTTCAAGTGAAATCGTTTCTCACTTGATCTTCAATACCCTTCGCATCGTGCCGTGGTTTCTGTATTTCAGCACGCCAAACTGACAAAGATCAGTCATCGGTAGTCGTTGGTCTGTTATTCTTAACCAATACCATCTCGGATGGCTTCGATCACTTAACGATTGTATTCGTTACTCTCTGATTATAAAAACCTTTTCTATTAAAAAAAGAGGTACGATTACGGTCATCCACTTCAGCAATGGATCCCCAAGATTCGTTGATGATAGACTGGATGGTGAACCACCGGGATTTGTCCATTCATTCCGTTTTAGTCCGGAGTCTTCTCCTGTGTCAAAAACTCTGAGCGAGACCTGAGGCGGACTCGCGTTTTGGTCGCAGCTCACCCGCTGACTGACAACAAGAAGACTTTTAACGAGTACCAAAACAGTGCCTAATACGCGGCAGAAACTTCAGATATCAGAGATAAGAACATTTAGTTGAGATACGAATGAGAACAAAAGGAAACTATAGGACGCGTAAAAGTACAATTTACAACTTGAATCAAAGCTCCGAGTCGCACCCGTTCTTGTTAGCAATACGAGTGAATACTTTATTGCCCTTGAAGCGATCTGGCGTGTGCACATGTGACTTGAGCGCACGTGCCATCTGCTCGAGGCAGCTCGTTGTATTCCGGCGTGACGTTAATCCAGAAATCAATTGTGCCTGTGGGCTTGATTATGCGTACCATCTCGTCAGCACCAGTCGCGGTGAGCGTGGATCCAAACATAGTGAGTTTATCCGCAAAATTGTCCACAAAAGGGTACTCGTTGTTCCTGACTTGAACCAGAAACGGGATTGGGCCACCGTTCCGAAACACTGCGACATGATCCGCAGTATTCAAGTTGATAGCATCCTGAAAACCGGATACCAGACCGTGATCATCCAAAGGGCCCTCCCCGTCGACGTCGATATGAATTGGGTAGTTTTCATCAATCCCAATGTCCTGGCGGGAGACCCGTTTATCCTTTTCCGCAGGTTTCCCAACTCTGTCTACAATGCGATTGACAACATCTTGCAGGGATGGGACTGAGGTAATTGCCCGAACCGTGTCCATCACGACTGCAGTATTGAGGGCAGCCCATGCAATGCTGAGGAAAGCCGGAACCAATGGAGGCACGAATCTCATCACCCTCTCATGCGGAACGTCAGCCGACGTCGACTTGTTAGCAAGCGCGAGTGCGGTGACATCGTGTACGTGTTGTCGGAAAAACATGATATCACCAACCTGGCCATTGAGTACGGTGATACCTCCTGCGTTATCTTCCGAAGCGCCAACGAAACCATACATCGGGAGAGTTGCAAATTGACTTGAGTTGTCAGGTGACGTATAAACAACGATGTCAGGGACGCCATCGACAAAGAGCGAAAAGCGGGACTCTTCGAATGCGTATGCGACGATAATGGAGACCCACTTATTTTTCGGGATAGCCTGCCTGGAGGTGAACGTAGTGCGCTTGTATGACTCAGTTTGGGAGTATTGGAACACGAAATTGAGTTTTCCGTCGAAGAGAATGCTGAGAGGACCAACGATCCCAGCCTTTGTTGTAGGATAGTCGAGGACTTTAACCCAAAGGGCGAGGGTATATGAGGCAAACGTACGCTGGTAAGGATACAAAGGAAACTTCAGCGCGCCTTGCATCGCTGAAAAATCGATCGCATTTCCGAACGCGCCTGGAGTGAACTTTGGCGCGTAATTATTGACTGGTATGAGGGAAAGCATAGGGGCCGTAATAATGGCCTCAGAAAGGTTGGTCTTGAGCGGGTAATACGCCAGGACGAAGGGTTGTAAATCGCGTATGAGCATCTCGGCGTTCTTCTGCAGCGGTACACATCGGACGTTACTTATGTCAACTGAGACGGCGGTGCCGGCAGTCCAATGCTGCACAGAGAACGTCGCGGGCCACGGGGAACCACCCTCGTCATAGATACGGTTGAATTTGTATACTCCATTCTCAAAGAGTGAGATGGAGTTAGACGAGTAGACCAGGGTCACGATAGTCCACCTCTCGCTGCCCACCTCTATCGAACTATCCGACAGTTTGGTGAAAACGCCGGCCTTCCATTTGTCCCACTGGACCGTCTGACCGCCGCCAGTAATTCGCAGGATGTTTTTCCCCATTAGCGTGACTTTGGTCTCGCTACCAGCTGAGACATTTACGCGCATGCGATACATGATAAGGCCGGTTTTCATCATCGGAATGGCCACTTTGGGAAAAACGGAGTAATTCGATTTGGAGAGACTGGTTGTGGATGCGCGCATGTAGCCGTCTTCGGAATAAGAGATCGGGATGGGGTCGTCCTTCTGTGTAGACGCCTCCCAGGTATCTGCTGGTGGAATAGAAGCGCATGAGAAAGCTATATCCCATGGGGTATTTGAGCCAGGCGCAAAAGTGGAGGGAATGACGAGAATAGAACGAATCTGCGCGCCAAGGCTTGATCCTTCCGAGAGGATCTGCCAATCGAACACCGGCTCGAGCGATGCGGGGTTCGACGTGGTCCATACTGTGATTAGGCGACCATCTTCAAATATTGCCATGCCGGCTGGCCAAAAGCAAAGTGTAACCTGCACGTAGCCCCCGCCTATGACAATGGTAGAACGCCCAAGATGATTGAACCCGTTCGAGTCCAACCACCAGCAATAGTTGAAATCGGTACCATCATAGCGTAAGATTAGGCCACAAGGCAAACTGAGCTTAAAGACTAGAGAAATAATCAGCATGTTGTTTAAGTTATAAGCGCAATGTTAGGTACGTGCGAAGTCGACTCAACGCCAGTAGCGCCTACAACGTTAACGGGTGGGTAAGCTAATTGATAGACAATTAATGTAACTTACCAAAGGTACCGAGATGAAATAATTTTATTAGTTACTGTAGTACGTCGGCGGTTCAGCCTTTTGGACGTTTGGAGCTCCTTACGAATATGTATTCTATAAACGAAGAAGCTGTTCGGATTCAGCAAAAGGGGAAGTTTGCGTGCGGTTCTACGCACCAATGCACAATGATGGTGAGAATGGTCTAAAAGAGCATTAGTCTATACCGAGATCCATTAAGGTGATGGCGCTAACCGTATCTATGATAGTGAGCTGTTGACGATTTTGGCACGACAATAACGGTTCACGGTGCACCGCTAGTGACCTTAAACGTAGTTTAGAACATGTTCGAGGCGAAGGGCGTTATGACTTACCAGGGGAGAGCTTTGGCCTTTGCCATAACTCCAAAGTGCTTGATTAGCCCAGGTACGACCGATCAAAATGGTATGTCCCAAGTCGAGAAACAAATGAATGATGGATCATAGCTGAGCGTGACGAAAATACCATATGATGAATGCCTTTGTAACCAGTCAGATGAGTTCGTAAACCGAAAGTAAAACACGTACTAAACATTTGAGACCAATCTTGTCTGAAGGATAAAGCTTGAAGTAGAAGAAAATTTGTACCGTGGTGATACCGGTGAAACTGTTGGGCTCGTCGCGTTGGTATGGGTCTATAAGAGGGGAACACCGTGCTACTCACGCCGCGGCTGCGAAACTCCCTACGAGGAGCGCGTCGAGTGCATCTGCGACGTTGCCCACAGCTTGTTCCGGCATAGTCTAAGATGGGGGGTAAGAAAGAAGGTAGAAGAAAAGTTATGTGTGGACTAACGGGGGCTACCCTTGCTTGACTGTTACATACACGAGTGGTTGTTTCGCGACGGCCCTGAGCCTCGTTGGACGGATTGGGGGATGTCCGGTCAAGTTGTACCAAACCTACTTACTTCTGTGCTCGGACTCCTCATCTAGTAAGTTAGTGAGCTTGAAGTAAACGTCTAACCGCGCTGAGGTCACTGTCACACTGACAGTCACGCGCCTCGCTCATTCACTCCTGTCGAGCCAATGGAGGAAGACATCGTACCAAGCAACCTCGTCTCTAGACAAGTCCGTGATTTCACGTTTTTTTGGTACCATTGACTAATTGAGATGTTTAGCCAGGCCAAAGCGCCGATGGCGAGAGCGAATACGTAGAAGAGGCAGAGGAAGACGAGCTTATGAGTGAGGATGTCGATGAGGCAGAAAAAGTACGTCGCGTCCCCTCTCGCTATTGGAACACAAATATTCATAAGTGTACTTCAGGAGGAGAGACCGTCTGCTGCAGCCGTGAAAATGCAAGTTCAGGCGGATCGTCAACGCAAAAGCGGAAAGCAGCGGAAGGCCAGTTGCAGATGAAGCGGCAAGAGATGGACAAGGCGAAAGTGAGCATTGAGCATGACACGTCGCCTCAGGTAGCGGATGCTGTAAAGCGATATTCTTATCTTTTGAGATAAACAGATAGTATTCAAACATTTCATGGACATACAGGTTCGACGTTTTATGCGGATATCCATCGTACCTTTTTAACAGTGTTGTTAGAACTTAGAGAGCACGGGACCCCGAATACGCGCTCTTTTAGACTCGCAGCCGGGGCCGGGGGGACGTGGCAGAAAGAAGGGCATGTACATCCGATTAATGCCTTATCGATCACGTACTCATGTTTGTCTAGAGATACAAGCGCTCGCCACCGAAAGTCAGAAAAAGAGGAAGATGAAGAACTTTTGAAGGACGGAGAGCTTACTGTCGGCGGTGATGATCAACCAGTGGTGTTAGAGGAATCGCCCAATTGTAAGTTCGGTTGAAAAAACTTGCTCCTCATTCCCGCTAAGGTCCATTTAGTCATCCACGTGACGATGAGGGCCTACGATTTGCAAGGCCTGAATTGGATGGTTTCGTTGCACCATAATGGTTTGAATGGGATCTTGGCAGACGAGATGGTACGCGGCCCATGAACTTATGTCGAATCATTGGTGGTAACCTAAATCTAGGGTTTGGGCAAGACTTCTTCAAGCCATATCATTCCTCGCCTATCTCAAGCATTACCGCGACTTATCCTTGATCATCGTTCCGAAATCTACGCTTCAAAACTGGAAGCGAGAATTTGAGCAATGGACTCCAGATTTCAACGTCATCATATTGACTGGAACCAAAGAGGAACGTGCAGACCTCGTCGCCAACCGCCTATTACCCCAAGATTTTGAAGTCTGCATCACGTTTTACGAAATTTGCCTAATAGAGAAATCCGCATTAAAGAACTTTTCATTCGAATACATTGTCATAGACAAAGCTCACCGAATCAAGAACGTAGATTTGATCTTGTCACAAATCGTCCGCTCCTTCACCTCCCGAGGTCGGATGTTGATCACCGGCACGCCCCTTCAAAACAACCTCAAGGAAGTTTTTGCCCTTCTCAATTTCATTTGTCCGGAGATCTTCGTGAATTATGAGGACCTTGACAGCTTCTTGCACAAAGACGACAGCGGGACCGAGGCAGAGGAAGAAAAGAGCAAGAAGGTTGTCGAAGCCCTACACAGGATCCTTCGACCCTTCCTCCTTCGTCGCGTCAAGTCGGACGTGGAGAAGAGCCTTTTGCCGAGTACGTCAGGTATCTTTTGGGGTTTCCATTCACTGATTTTTCTCAGAGAAAGAGATCAATCTATACGTCGGATCAGCCGAGATGCAACGCAAATGGTATCGCTCCGTCCTTGAGAAAGATATCGATGCCGTGAATGGTATGTTTGTGCTCGTCACGTATGAGACATTTCCTTTACTTCGTTACAGGCCTGACGGGGAAGAAGGAAGGTAAAACTCGGCTGATGAACATAGTAATGCGGGTAGGTTTTACCTATTAGGTACATATATCCTTTGATTGAATCATTATTAGCTTCGCAAAGTGACGTGTCATCCTTACCTGTTCGATAGCGCCGAGCCCGGGCCGCCATATACCACAGACGAACATCTGATTCAAAACTCTTCAATGATGATCATCCTCGACAAACTACTGGCATCAATGAAGGCAAAGGGCTCACGAGTACTCATTTTCAGCCAAATGAGTCGAGTTTTAGACATTTTAGAGGATTATTGCCTCTTCAGAGGCTACAGTATGTATTATCTCTTATTTTCGCTTCAAAAATGCTAACAAGGATAGAATACTGTCGTATTGATGGGAGTACACCTCACGACAAACGAATAATCGCAATCGACGAGTACAACAAACCTGGAAGTGACAGATTCGTCCTCCTCACAACGCGAGCCGGTGGTTTTGGAATCAACCTAACGACGGCAGATATCGTTTGTGCTCTATGACAGTGACCGGTGGGTTGAACGTTGCGAAGATTTTGTCGTTGTTTGACCCCCTTTTCCAGGAATCAGCAGATCTTCAAGCTATGGACCGCGCACATCGTATTGGGCAAACGAAACAAGTCTATGTGTTCCGTCTCGTCGCAGAAGACAGTGTAGAAGAACGGATGCTCGAGCGAGCAGCCCAGAAATTGCGGCTTGACCAGCTGGTCATTCAACAAGGCCATCAACAGCAGACGAAGAGTGCGTATTATGAACGTCATATCGATTGTTTTACGTTATTAACATATCGTCCAGCCGTCGCAGCGAACAAGGAGGAGCCACTGGAAATGATCACTCATGGGGTGGAGAAGATCATTAGTTCAAGTGAAGCGTACGTGTGTCACGTATGTCATCGTTTCTATTTCGCTGATCCGGGGACGCAGGACCAATGTTGAAGATGATATTATTTCTCGCGGTGAAGAGCGAACACAAAAGCTGACGAGCAAGTATGAAGGCCTGAACCTGGAAGACCTCAGCAACTTCAAGTCAGATTCGTCCGTTCAGCAATGGGAAGGGGAAGATTTCAGGACTGGCGTACGTGAGGCTTCTCCTCATTCAGGAATGAAACGCTGGCTCGATCAACAGCGCAAAGCGCTCGGCCTCAGCCTTCTGTCCCTGTCAAAACGTGAACGCAAGTCCAATTATTCTGTCGACAGCTACGGAACGCGCTTAGTCAGCAGAACGCCCATACGCACCCTCGTCACCTTACAAAGATCGGAATGTACGTTCCGATCGCGACAAACCCGCCGCATTCTGTGAGGCTGGCTTGTATAGCCAAACATTCAATTGCACAACTGCGACGACTTCCACAAGGACATGATGACACTCCTGAAAAATGAAAAACTGGAAGAGGAACATCAAAGCGCAGGACTTTATCGACACTGGTACGTCTAGATTTTGAATATTGGAGTTATGCTCACTCCTTTCGTTCTACGAGATGGCCCTCAAGGAGTCCTACATCGAGCAAGGCTATCCCGTTCAAAAGGCATGTGGTCATCTGGGGGAGTAGAAGCGCGTTCAAATGACATTGGATCGTCCACGGGACTAGGAGAGCGTCGTAGATCATCCTCCTGCTTTGTTATAAGCTCGTTTGCGTTTCTATTGGATTTGTAGATTAATCAACACAATACATTGAATATAGACTTTACCCTTCTCGGTCGCTTTATCCTAGTACGAACCACATTTGCGCGCGAGCTTGGTTTGTCCCCATTTCTCGAAAAACGCGTCACGACGCACTTGTTCTGCCTCTTGGCGGTTCTTTGCATGATTCCTATACGTTCATGGGGGAAGCATCTTGCCCTTGCCATCGTTTGAGCTTTGAACGCATTTCCGACAGTTGCAAAGCTTTGGGCGCTCTGGTTTTCTGGGAGGGCGTTCCATACTATGCGTTACGGGGTGGATATTGGTCGATCGTGCAACGGACTTGAATAAATTTGGACACAATGTGGAAAAGGGTTGTATTGACGAGGGTATGGATTACATGCACGCATTATTTACGGAGGAGAGCAGAAGGAAGCGGAGGAGAGCAGATGTGATCGGAGCGTGACAGGCCGCTGCCGGTTGGCGCAGATTTCCGTCGGGGCTTTTCTCACTGGGCATGACTTCATTCGGAATTCGTGCCAGCACACAACTATCCCGATCCTTCATACTTTTCCCAAGTAAAGTTCTGCGCACGTAATTCATCAGCTCATGGACATGATGCAGTGTAGAACGACATACCGTGTAATTGCGCTAACATAATATCATCATGCTCAGTCTTCATAATAGTCAATCCTTCCACACCAGTTGGCCACTTCAAGTTAGGAGATATCAGAAGTGGGTACTGAGACTGCATGTGTACACCAGCCCAGTCAAAGTCGATTAGCTTGACTTCTTCATTCTTTGTGATCAAGATGTTTGGTCCGCGGAGGTCTCCAAAGACGTAGTTATGATCATGCAAGACATCCAGAGCTCGCCGGATTTGATCCATGAAAGTTGGCAGAATCTGCTTCACTTGATCCAACGTCTCGCCGTCAATGTACTCCATCACAACCATTCGAAGATGACCATATGAGGGATCTCCTTCTAGAACACCAATCTTCCCATGATAAAAGAGCTGCGGTGCCAGGGATTTTCCTGCGAGTAAGCGATGTGCTTCTTCCCCATAACGATGGACGAATTTGACCACAACGTCCTTCGGGGTACTTGACGTCGTCCTTGCAAGGAAAGTGACACACGTCGAGTCAAACTCGAGAGGTTTGATATACTTGAAATCGATGATTCTGTCTTCCGCATCGCGATATGTACAAATGGAGGGGAAGAAGCGAGGATGGAGGTCTTCAGTATCACTAACGCTGACTTTCAATCCAATATAATAATCACGAAGTTTCTCGACATTTCGCCTCAGCGAGTACAGGATGTGAGCGACCCGATTATAGTGTGGTTCCTTTAGCGTAGCATCCAGACCAACCCAGATGAAATCTGTGAGGCGCTGGACGATCCATTTGTCCGTAAAGATGCCGCCGAGGATAGTGAACCAAGGGCCAGCAGTTGCAAGCAGGAAAGTTGGACAGCAGGTGTTATTGCGCACACCTGAGTGCTGATAAAACAAAAGCGTCAGGGCAGACAAGATTAGATAGAAGTCGCATTTATCTACCTGATCCTGAGCCCAGAATCGAGCCATCGATAAGCCAACTTGGGTCGAAGGGTCACTGCCTCCATCCCCAATGTTGTTTTTCTCCTCCTTGATAAGAGTCACTGCGAATTCGCAGATTTCATTGGTTAGGGTTATTGAGAAAGCGCCATCTGGCCTTGTCCCATCAGGATTCATCACCGTGCCCATGCCGTTACCCAGGATGCGGCCGAGATGTGGCTCAAGGGCGGCCTTGCGAATTGCTTCATTATCATACATGGCTGACGAAGCCCGCATATACCCAATGGTAGCCTTGGCAATTTCGGGAGGCACGCATAAATCGTTCGTCAAATCATCTAGGAAGTGGCCAAAGACAGGGTGGAACAATTGGATCGGAGGTGCTGTTGTATCGATGGGCTTTGTGGCGTCATAACGGCCATCATAGATAGGCGACTTGTGTTGATACGTTTTATATTCTTTAGATTTGGCCGACTCAGACGGGGACTTTGCGTTCAGAGCTTTCTTGACAGCCTCATTATAGTCTGTGCAGCAGTTAGGAGAGAGTTTAAATAGTTGTAATGTGGAGGAACGAACTAGTCTTTAACGCCGTAACAATATCATCTTTCTCCCTAAGATTGGCTTCATTAATGGTCGATCGAGCCGGCGGTGGCTTGATTATGATATGCACATGTTCTTCGATAGGAGGCTTCGAGAAAATGTCCGACAACTTGCGTAACGGCGACAACGATTGGATATACTGGTCAGAGACCTGAGGTAACCCGTCGTCATCGAGGTGTAACTTGTCGACGTTATCCGTGAGGGTAGGATTGTATGGGATAGAAATATTCCATAATACAATTGAGGCGGCATCAACGTTAGAAAAAGTCTGGGCCCTTTCCGCCTTGATAGCTCCCTTGAGGGCGGCGACGGATTCATCATTTCCAATTTTGACTTCGAAGGCCTGCTTAAACGGCTCGCCTTTCACGTAGCAGTTCAGTTGAAGCCTGGTAGCTACAGTACTCATGAGGATGCATCAGAGTAGCACGGCCAAAACTCACCAGAAGGTAGACGATCTGCCACAATTGGGAAAAAGAAATCGAGACCGTCATCGCATTTATAGATAAGTGGTTGAATGAAGATGACGGAAGAATAGTGAGACCAAAGGAAATGTCAAATTAAGTCAAGAAAGTGTTTATGGAGCGCACCGGTGGGTGCTTGTACCAAAATGTGTACATGTTCATCCTCCAGATCTTCATCGAAAATTAAAGAGATCTTTTCCACAGAATGCAATGCTTTAACATCATCGACTGTGAGTTCTGGCGAAATGGTGTCCGCAGGGAGAGACACCTTCCAGATGGTGAGCTCCGAGGCAACGACATGATTGAGGCGAGGGGACTGTTCCTCTTTGATCAAGCGTTTGAGAGTGCTGACGTTTTTGGTCTCCAGAATCTCGACCGTGAAGACTTCTGATGAGTCACTTCCAAGCAAAAGGCAGTTGATGGAGAGCTTGGGCTCGGACATCGTACTAGCAGCCGCGTGTGACACCTTTGTGCCACGTCACATGCAATTGTTGATAGCATCTGGGACGTCATTTTGAAACACAAAGCAGAGAGTGCGTTTCCTGCTCCCTGATTCCGACTATCCTATTGTGTACCGAAAAATAACTATTATGCTAGAGATCCCACGCATGATAGAATCGATACAACATGGCCGTAACCGTAACAGTGTCCATCATTGGCGGGTGCACCTGGTATAAGGGTTAAAAATATCATTAGATTGATGAGTCTCCACCGTCCTGGCCCCGGCATTGCGGAGGAAGTGCAATTCCCCATACACATCTCCTATCTCGAAGCGCGTTCTCTTGATAGGTCGGAAAAATGCGATGACGTCCGGGCCGTTCGCATCTTGCAACTGAGTAAGTGGTAAGTGTTCACCGATAGTAAGAACTAGGTTTGATCTCGTACTAGATTATCTCATTTGGTTGCCATCGGTACACTGATCCATCCAGACCGTTGAAAACGCGGGCACCCTTGAGGCTCGTTGGTAATGTTATAGTCACGTAACCTGAAAAGATGGCATACCTTTACGAACGAATCCTCTAGTCGTGTCCGACATTGGTAGCAGGTTCTAATTGAAAGCAATACAGCCCGAAAAGCGGGAAATGACAAATTAAAGCAGACCTTGCCGATGAGACGCGATCAAGTCCACCATTGGTGGACCATTCAAACTTTGCAATGCGGTCTTCTTTAATCGGGCGAATCATTCGTCAGAGTATCGTAACTAACCTCCCCTTCGCATCGACAATCGTCTAGAGTCTCCGCAATCTCTTTCTCCATTTGTCTGAGTAACTAAATGGAACCAGATTAATGCTATCGTCCTCCGCTTTGCAGGGACATACGTACTTCGTGTTCTTTACTCTTAGCAATCGCTTCAGTCATAACTTCGGCTTTTGTTTTCTTTCTAGTAGGCTGCAGCGCGGTAAGGATCCAGCAAGAACCGCCAGAGTAGACGACATACCTCCTCGTCTTCTTCTTCATTTCCAAATATGTCTTTCGAACGATTTCCTTGTCGATTTGACCTGACGGCATCTCAAAAACGAACGAAAGTTGATGATGAAAACATACCATTCTCGTCTTCCTCGTCCTCCTCGTTTACCCTCAACCCGACGTCATCAAAGTCGTCCGAATTAGACAAGCTTTGCCTATAATGCGTAAGCTCGTCCTCATCCTTCCCGTTGCCCCGACTTTCATCCACTATGGGAGAGAATGGTCTTCTCAAGTCCCCAGACACCAGAAGGGTCGCCCAAGTGAATAAAAAGGTAAGGAGAAGGAGAAAGAAAAAGAGAAGGCTCGGCAGCGAGAGAAGGAGTTGAAGGCGAAAGATCAGAGCAATCGCAACTCAGATTTTTTCATTCAGCATTATAATTGCCATTATTCGTGTATGGGTGACGGGGAAGTAGAACTTAGTAGAACTCACTCGGCACAGATCCGCTGTCGAAACGCTGCTCTGTCTGAGGCTATTGCTTCTGGTGAATGCGTATCTCGCGTTTCATTTGTATATGTGACCGACCTCAATAGTTTATAACAAATTACTGGTCCAATCCAGAATATTCGCGTCAAGATACAGAGTGGTTAAGATGACGACGACCTTCTCAGTGCTCTAACTAGCACTCTTTCTCTTTCAACGGATGATATATATCTAATCTTTTGCTCCACTACCTAAGTGATGCGCACCGGATTATGTGCCTCTACCAACAAACCCTTCATCAGCTTGGCCTATCAATCTTCTTTCATGGTTCAAATCGAGGAATAACAGGCCCACGACTACCTCTGATCTTCGTCAGTTTGGCGCGCTGAAATACGGAAACCATGGCACGATGCGAAGGGTATTGAAGATTAAGTTGTAAATGATTTCGCTTGAATGATCCCTGCGCTATGCTTGTGAATATGTTGACGAGGAAGGACTGATTAATTCCTGTCTGAGTCTTAGCGCTGTACAATAACTTTTTGTGGAGTTGGAGGGCGTCGTTATTTGAAAAATCAACATAAATTACACTAATAACGATATTCGTTCAACAAGTTCCGCTGAAACTCGTATTCACTCCAATCAATCCCCTCCATTGCCCAAAAGGCACATTCTCGCCCCCTTTCCCCTTCCCCCCCTTCTTGCCATTGGCTCCCGGCCTACCCCCAATCCCACCTTCAAACTTGACACCATGAACTTTCTGCGCAAGCTCCTTGACCTCTCCAAAATGAGCTTTCAAGAACGCCGCCGTATTGGCTCGATGAACCATACAATCCGGTTCTTCGTACCCTTCCAACGAGCCCACGTGCTCAATTCCGTGTTCCTCACCCAAACTTCCTCCCGTCCTTTCCAACACACCTTCGCCAGGCGGAATAGGCAGGCTGACTGGGTGTCACACACTCCATATCCACTTCCTTCCTCAAACACTTGTCCACATCTACCGCCGAAAAAAACGCGACGCCCTAAGTCGTCCATACCGAGCATATACACAAACATCGCTCTCGTCCACAGATTGGAGATTTGCAACGCCAGCGCGGCGCGGTACTTGTCTTCTTCTTTGACGAGGTACCGCAGTTCGTCGTGCACCGAGATGAGGTATCGTGCTTGGATATGGTACCGCTTGATGAGATATTCCATCGATACGATCAACATGTGTAGGTAATCCACACCCGAGGATTGAAAGACCCAGTTGATTATCGAAGGCATATAATCCGATCCGAATTCGTTTGGGAGGTATTCCTTGCTCAACGCGTACGTCACGCTGCATCCCAACGCAGGCGTCCTAGGCTTCTCTGAATTCGCAATCTCTTCAAGCTTGTTGAACACGAAGCTTTCGGATCCTCCGAACCAAAACTTCCGATCAAACATGTCGGATCGGTGAGTGTTGCGGCCCTTTGTGGAAGCGTACAGATTTTCGGCGAGTTTTTGAGCTTCCGGTATTGACATCCCGGCGTGTTTCATCCCAGCCCCATAAATCCTCGAATAGTTGAATACTTTGGCTTGGTCGCGGGACAAGCCAAGTATCTTTGCCGTTTTCGAACGCAAGGCTGTCCCAGCGCCTTTCGTCCCTTCGAGCGTCATCTGCCCCAATGCCGTCGCACCGTGCATACCAAACTGTGCATCGCCCATACAAGTCGAGACCCACAGCGCTTCCGAATCCACATTGGCACCGATGATCGCGTAGCCTGGTGGCGCACGGACCATCGCTTTCAGTTCTGACCCGACGCGGTTCTTTTCCACATTGGAAGCTGTCAAGTCACAACATAGAACAAAAACGCGGCACCAAGTCTTTTCGATCGCGCGGCGTGTGACGGTGCCCATGGAAATGACTTGAGGGAGGATGATGCCCCACTTGTCATCCTTATCCTCGAAACCCAATTTCCGCCCATCGCCCTCCCACACGACCATCTGGTTCACAATCCGCTCATCCAATAACTGCACACAGCGCTCAACTCGAGCGCCTCTTTCGCCTCTCCACCCGGACTTGTCAGCACCCCATCCGCCGCATACTTGATGACCGTCTTGCCGAGGGGGACCCCACGTTGGCTTTTTCACCGTCTTTATGAGGCAACTTGTGGAACACGAAACCGTGATGAAGAATTAGATCGGCGAGAGTCCAATCGGCAGGGTTGGAGAACGTAAGAGACGATCCATGCTTGGAAGTTTCCGAGATGGAAGAAGGAACGCGGTATATCCAGCCGTGTTCTCTCGAATGAAATAAAGGGTAACCTCTCCACGCCAACTTGAACAGGAGCGGTACATTCGGTTTCGTGGGGTGAGATCGATCGTACCGGGAGGTAAACTTTTTTTGGGTTTCGTCAAGTCCCAATACCATTTCGGCCGACAAACGGTGGGCGATTTCGGCTCCTCCTGCTCTTTCCGTTTTGTCTTCTTCTTTGGGCTCCAATCTAGTTGAGAGAACCACGGATCTTGAACGACGACAGATTCGGAATCCTTCCTGGCCTCGTCCATCACGCGAGCTGCAAGTTTCTGTATTCGATCGTCCAGGTCTTTTGAACCAGACGATAACGCCGTCGCTAGGTCATTATCGTTAGACGACATCTCGCCCGAGGCCAACAGTAGTTTTGCGTGGAGCGGACCAAGGATCTGACTAGTCTTCTGACCGCGAGTGGTACGCAGTTTGCCCACATTTCCTTTGTCGTCGACGTAATTTCAACCTTCTTTGCTCGAGAACTTGAGTGGAAAGCCGTTATAGCAAGCTTGAGCAATAACGAGACTATACGAGAGGGAGACGTAACGAGAGTGCTGAGCCACGCTGGATCTTCCGGTACTTGCAACGCATCATGTTCAGGTTCAGGTTCATCAGGTTCCCGCACCTTAACGTAACTTGAGCAAAAAGACAACGACGAAAAAAGAACAATACTCACGACACCCCTCGATTTTTCAAGGTCCAATCCAACTGTGCCGACCACGGATCCTTCTCCCACTCCCTCGTCGTCGTCATCTCCTTCGCGCTCGTCGCCAACTCCTCTTTACATCTTCCACCCCTCTATAAACGCGCTCAGCGCGTTCAATATACCTCTCCCAAGCGCTGTTGACTGTGATAAAACTGAACCCGATGGTGAGCACGCCTGAGAAGGAGACGGGGCGAGGACACCGGGAGAGGAAGGAGAGGAGGATGGCACTGTAAACTTTGTGAGCTGCGTGGACGTCGGTGGCGCAGTAGGATAGAAGGTCGGCGAGTGATAGATGGTCCGAGTCGGTAGCAGGGGGACTTGGGTCCGAGTCCTCGAGGTCAAGGTTGGGATTCGGGTTGGAGTCGGGCCCAGGAACGAGAGGAGGAAATATGGCATAAGTAATTCGGACGAGTGAGGGAATCCCAAGTCCTATTTCTGTCGTCGTCGTCATTTTCGTTTTCGTTGCCGTCCCAATCCATCTCGGACTGATAAGGCACCTGAAGAGAATCCTCCATATCCATCCTAGCCCTCGCCTGCTCTTCTTCCTCCTTTGCCTGGGCGATGAGATCGAACGATGCGGGCGCGATCGAAAGTAATGTTGTGGCCCACAACGAGTCGGTCCGTATCTGGACCAAAGGGGATGAAATGGACGGGCGAGGAGGATTCGCCTAACGTCCACGGGGAGATCCAAGCATATAAGGCGGATATGGCGATGACGGGGTATGGATGGCCCTCTTTCGGCATGGTTTCTACGTCAAAAACAAGCATGGATTCCGGGACGCTGTTGTGGGACGGGTTCGCTAAAACTAGCACCGCCGTGCTTGTAGTAGCACTTTGTCTGGGAGAGGTTCCATTAGGATGCGACTGGCAGGGGAGGAAGAGAGGCGTTTGTAAGAGGTTGCGGTAAGGAGAAACTGTAGCGAGACCGATGCTGGGTAAGCGTTCTGGAAGCGGTGTGGACGCAGTGGAGAAGGGTAGTAGCACTTTGTCTGGGAGGGGTTCCATTAGGATGCGACTGGCAGGGAGGAAGAGAGGCGTTTGTGAGAGGTTGCGGTAAGGAGAAGCTGTAGCGAGACTGATGCTGCGTAAGCGTTCTGGAAGCGGTGTGGACACAGTGGAGAAAAGTTTGATCCGTGGAAAAAGTTGAGCGCGTAGTAAAGCTGGAGAAAGTAGCTTAACGCGTACGCTGCTTTGGTTTTGGCTGAGGAGCAGGTAGTTGGAGATCATAACGCGTCAGTCTCGACTGCCATCGCGTCATTGCAGCTGTGAAGGTGAGATCCCTTTCTAGGCATAAGTGTACCCGGAAACAAAGGACAGGTTAAAAAACCTTTGGCAAATGGGTGAAGAATGGATCGGATCTTATAATCTTCAAGTTATGCCACATAGAGTTGTACATGGGAGGCGGCAGGTGAGAACGGGAAAGGGAGCCCTTTATGGGAAATAACACCCCTACGACTTCGATTAGCCTCTGCATGTGTCATAGGCAATTCCTCTATTATGCGAATGAGCTCCTATTAGCTAAGTTTGGAGACGTATTCGCCAAACAAAGAAAAATGATCACTGCTGATGTGGCATATTGGACGCTAGATCTTGATGGTTAGACTCGGTTCCTCCCTAGTCTCCTGTGCTCTTCCTTTCTCCCATTGCTGTTCAATGACTCTGACATGTAAGTAGGAACAAATAGTGACAAATGATAGAATGAATTTCAACACTGAATTTACTCATAACGATCCTCCATCTGGTTTTCATCACAGTATAGCGCAGGTGCTGACCCAAAACTCGTCTGCCTCC
Organism: Amanita rubescens; assembly: GCA_015039365.1. Lineage (NCBI taxonomy): Eukaryota > Fungi > Basidiomycota > Agaricomycetes > Agaricales > Amanitaceae > Amanita > Amanita rubescens. The sequence goes on from WION01000167.1 coordinate 79,153, forward strand.
CCCAACCAGGTTCCTTCCCTGTTAAAATTGAAAGCACTGTATCTGGGAAGAAAAAGACATTCCCAATCCGCCCGGGTGTTAGCACATCCCCAGCCTCCATCATGGTTGGCTCCCACTTGGATACTGCATGGTAGATGCATCCAGAGAGGAAGAAACATACGTCTCCTGGGCGATACCTGTGCAGTTTAATGAGTCTAACATATATATAATTTCACCCAGGATAAACACTCACCACAATTTTGCCAGCAATTGTGGCACAAGCATCGCCCCCCCTGTATAACTTCCACATGCAAATGAAACTGATGGACCGGTCTCATTCTTGTCTGTGTGGAGTGCAACCTGCAGCTTATAGACAATAGCCCTTCCCAACCAGGGGCCAGGGTCATCCTTTTCCCAAACACCTGCATCAAATGCGGCCTTGTACCTTTCATAAACAAGAGGGAAGAGAACTTTGAACATTGCGGCTAGTATACGAGCCAGAGTTCGTGTGGCCTGGTAGTAGTTGACGATGCCCTTATACCCTTCGCCACTTCGAGTAAATTCCGTCGATATGAACAATCCCTAGATCAATTGAATGTTATTGTGAATTTCCAACAACAAAGTAATAACCGTACTTTGTCCGGTTGAGCCTGCTGTGTCCATCCGTGGACGAGATGATGAACACCTGCCCTTTCTTGGTGTTCTTCCCCCCCGGCATCCGTGTATACCATAACACGTGGATTAGGATTATCCGGTGTGATTTGGTGCCGAGTATCGGACACCGGGGTTACAGGATGTAACACTGAACTTAACCTCTGGGCTGCCTCCTGGTACCGGATGAGGGTGTCTTCCTAAACAAAAAGGGTTACGTGAACTTCTACATGAACCGATTGATTGGTTGAAGACTCTTACACGCAGTCCATCATATTTGTAGCATTTTCCAGCCCTCTGACCTTCGTTCAAGTCTTTCACTGTCCGGCCTTTTGTTTGGCTAGAAAGCGGCAGGGTTTCCTGGTATATCATCGTTAACCCTCGGTTTCTTACTTCAGCCGGATGGAAATAACTGACCTTCAACTGATCATGCGCCCTGTGCGAGAGGTAGTAGAGCAACGGAATTCCATTCTTATCTACCCAAGTACCCGAGAATGCTTGCGCTTCCCAACTCTCGAGTTCCATATCATGGCACAGTTTCTGAAGCGTCGCCTTTGTTGCCTTGTTGTTGTTTGAAGCCATCAGCTCCTCTACGGTTACATCTACCGTAAATATGGGAGAGGATAGCAGGAACTTTTTAATATTCTTTGTGTACTTTTCCAATATCAGTTTTTCAAACTTATTCAAGCTGCGCGATGGCTTCGGAGTTATTTTGGTAATGAGGTCGTGGTGGTACCCGGTTAAGCGAGGTGCAGGAACACGGTCCGAAACCAAGAGTTTCTGTATAAGAATTAGCGTGGAGGGCGCTTAATGGGACCAGACTGACTGGAAGGGATTTCGCGGTCTTGGCTTTGGGAGCCTAAGAAGCAATAACAACGGTTGATGCGCTACTCATAGAATTACAGACTAAATGATCGTACACTTTTTTCACGTTTAGCACTTTTCTATGATCAAACTGTCATGATCGAATCTTGTACAGGTAGAGATGGACGTACCTTTGCCATGTAAAATTACGAGTGAGCGAGTGTGATATACGAAGTTGTTAGCAGCGGGGTTCGACACGTCATCAAGTCCATTGTTTACTATTATTTGTACCAAGAGAATCGGGTAGGCCGTTCGCCAGCGAGGAGGATGAAACCGCGTTAAATGTTTCGCCAAATTGGACTTTATTTAAGTATCTCTAGTGGCATAAAATAATGTCGGGCTGTGCTCAAGTATCTCTGAAGAGATAACTGGCTGACGAACAAACAAAGAGAACATCTTATCTTATTTAAATAATCGAACGATTTTTTGGCACTGCCACAACTGCCCTTCCATTCGCACTTCGCATAGCGCGCCTTTCCACACCGTTTTCGAGCGTTCGGGTAACGTCGCCAAGCAGTCCATCGAGCGTTCGGGTAACGTCGGGCTGTGAGGTATCTCGGTTGTTGGTTCGGAGCTTAGCCAAGTCGGAAATAGGCGGTTTGGAAAACATATCGCCTCTCTCCTCTACATGTTTGCTAGAACCTTTGTTCCTTCCCGCGACCTCGTCGAAGGAGCCAAGGGGATTTCTTTCCTTCTCAGGTACAAGATCCACCGCCTGCTTGAGCGTAATTTTGCTTACTTTAGTTGGTTAAGACCAGGATGAGTTACGGATCTTTTTTGTGGTTCAATCCCGACGGCCGTCCTGTCTGGCCGCTCCCGGTTCCAATGATTCGGACCCACGTCGAAGATGGTGAAGCTACGGATAGCCTTTTTCTCCGTACTGCAGCTTCCGCCGAGTTTCACAAACAAGAACAAGAAGTATAAGCGCACGGAGCGAAACGCTCGCCAACATATTCCGATCGACTCGGATCGAGTCCATCCTCTTCCCTCTTTCCTTGCTCACACCCCCTTCGTCTTTTCTCCTCGTCTTTCACTAGGTGAACGGAGCGAAAGCGTTCGTGATGACGGATACGTTCCCTAAACTCTGCATGGGGACGTTCGAAATTGGTGGGAAGACGTAATAAAAATCCCACCAGCCTAGCCCTGTCTGTGAATCAGCAGAGGCGCCCCCTAGCCCCCGTTCGGAAGCGCTCAGTGAGCTGGACATACGTCAAAGCGACGAAGATCCTCGGAGGCTGTTCCCCAGGTTGTCATCGCTTTATTATCCCCTGCCCAAGGATATATCGACCGGTAAGGTTTATCCCGCAAGGAGGGAGGAAGTTTATTAACGGAATTGGCAGAGGCATCGTTCACCCCCCGTTCGGAAGCGCTCAGTGAGCTGGAAATCCCTGAAAGCGAAGAGGATACCTCAGAGGCTGTTCCCCAGGTTGTCGTCACCTTATTATCCCCTGCCCAAGAGGACGCATCGACTGGTAAGGTTCGCCACAAGAGTCACCACCCTCTGATGTAGAAATTCTCTCACCGAAGCCAAGTAGAGAGTCTCAACCCGCTAGTGCTACGATTCGTTCTCTAGAGCCGGAAGGAGAATCTCAGCCCCACAGTGCAGCAATTTCTTTTCCGAAGGATATTTAGCTTCCCAACAGTGCAACTCTACCTTCCCCATCGCTCGATGAGGACACTCAACCATTTGGTGCCGTAGCCGTTCTCCGGAGCACGAGCACTCAGCGCTACTTTCCATTCAAAGGGGGCGCTGCCCTTCAGTCCCTCCCATTCTTCTCCAGGGTTCTCGAATGCCTCACCTCTTAGTGCCGCAGCCAGTTCTCCCGAGCACGAGCAGCCCCTCCGTGCTCCAGCTTCAAAGGGGGCACTGCCTTTCAGTCCCACCCTCTCTTCTCCGGGGTTCGCGAATGCCACACCCTTTAGCGCAACCTTTCCGTCACCAAGGCTTACGCCCACTTCTCATGACCCTCCTAGTATCATCATTGCCAATGAAGAACTAGAAACTAACAACCTGGCCAAATATTCCTGTTATCTCCCTTTCCCCACCGGCAACCGAGAGCGTAGCGTTGCCTTCCGTGCTCACACCCCGCGAAATACTTCCTCCTTACTGAGGGAGTGAACGGATTGTCAGCCCAATTTCTGCAGGGGTATCCTCTCCTTCGACGCCCGTCGTTCCAATCTTCGCTCTCCAAGTGAAACCCAATCCCGGACAGTTTCTCCCGTCGAATCTACCGGAAGCAGCTCATCTAGTGCCCGGCCTACCATTTGGCGATATTCTTCTGCGATGAACGCTTGTCCAACGTTACCTCTCCTGTTTCAGGCAGTTCCCGGGGCTCCTTTGTCTGTAGTCCCCGTTCCACAGACACTTTGCTTGATCCATCATTAGCCGATGAGCTCAGTGAACGAATTCTACAGATGCTTCTACCCCCTGGGCTCGACCATGGGCCCCGGTGTTTCTCTTACGTCTCCCGGCCAGGCACGCGACTGTCCTTTTGCCCGACTAGCATACAACTCGCCTGATCGTCGTGCCACAATTTATACTTCTCTCTGGCCGGTTTGGCTATGACAGATATGCTTGATTTCGTTTCCTTGTTACACGCGTGAGGGAATTACATAGTATGCGTATCGCTAAGAATGTGCAAGTTTTCGTCGTGCTCAACAGTCGCTCCGATGTGGGCGGGAGCCTTCAGCAATCTGGGATTGCCTTGCCTATCTGAGATTCAGCTCAGCAATTGGCAGCGAAAGCTAAGGATCTCATGAATTGATCGTACTCGCTAGCGAGCACGTTGATGAGGCATGAAGACAGACTCACGCATGAACAACTAGTAGCTCGCGGAAGAGTGTTGTGCAGTGCGACGCGTAATGTGCAAGTTCTCTGTACGAATGAGTAGTCACTACATCGAGTTGGCGCCTGTATCGGATGAATGCGTCGGAGGACCAACGGGCCACGGCGCATTAGGCGTACCACATCTGGGTTGGTACCTTGTAATAAGTGACGCATGGTCCCGCCAATTCTAAAGCAGCCCTGTATAGTGTTGTCGTCCACGAGCTCGCCATATTTCGTTGCACCGTTTCATGAACTTGGAGACCGTCAGTAGCTTCCGCGTGCCAGTTGTCGTTAGATAACTGGCTATGGCAGTCACTGGTACGTCTAGATTTTGAATATTGGAGTTATGCTCACTCTACGAGATGGCCCTCAAAGAGTCCTACGTCGAGCAAGGCTCGTTATGGTTTTTCTCAGGACTAGTGAAAAAATGTCAGCAACGGTACAGGCTTTTACTGCCGAACGGTCTGATGAAGCACAATCCACGACTTCTCTGCTCTCTGTCGAAGCATCCAGTGTTCCAGAGCCCAGTATGAGCATAACCACACAAATATCAACGTCGAGAGACAATGGCGTGTAGGCATAATTACAGGTGGATTGGCAGGCGGAATTGCAGTGTTGACGCTCGCGTCAATCATCGCTGTGCTATGTCACAAAACCCTGCAGAAAAGACGCAATGGGCAGGAAGGAAATAAATACAGGACGAAGGATCATGAAATGGATATCGATGACTACGACGATATTGATGGTGAGTGTTTTTTTCGATTCCCAAAGGTGTCAATCCCATTATTTCTTCATAGACCAACAAGTTACATAAATTCTCTATTCTATCTTATCTCTACCCCCCTTCCTCCTAATCTCCTCCTTAAACAATGATATCCTCGAATCCAACCTAGAGGACAGATCCACCGAGTCGGACGACAGATACAACGCTTCGTCCAACATGCGATTCGCCTGTTGCAAAACGCCTCTCCACGTCCGTCCGCCTTCCTGCTCGGACGGCGCAACCTCAGTCCTTGGTTTGGTCCAGGGCGTCCATCTCGGTCAAATCCAACAGTCCTCCCGCCCAAGTACTAACCTCCACCTCCACTCGAAGATCATACGCCTCCGTAAGGTGAATCCTCGATGTGGCAAAGTCTCCCAATGTGCGGAATGAACGAACCGCAAGTTCGTCCGGCGTGTCAAGGTCTGACAAGGTCTCAGTTGAGGCTTCTTCCTGCTGCCAGGGTGGGATCGTCGGCGTTAGTTTTGAAAGAAAATCGATTTGTTCACGTGCTGCGGTTTGCGAGACGTAAGCGTAGTTGTTCCAGACTGCATTGACATCAGTACATCAGTATGTACTTGGGGGAGCCACTTACATATACCCAATTCTACGAGACGACGTCAGTTGACAGATAACAGAGATAACGATATGAACGAACCTTCCGCAAGACCAATCTTGATAGACTCGACGTACCTCGTTCCTTCTGCTGGTAGAACTCGACTGCCATCTTCGCTTCAGCGCCCGCAGAGCAGATTCATTAACAAGTAGACATACTCTTCTTCTTGAGAAACACTTCCGTCGGTTGAAGTTTGCCGGCAATTTTCTTGCTTTCGAGATTGGGTAGATATTTATGCTTGGTATGACGATAACAATGATATACATTTTTTGCTACGTGCAAGAGCACCCGACTTGGGAGCGTGACAAGAAAAAAGAATACGACCAGGGATACAGGCATTTATTACATCTTACCCAGCACACGAGGCTGAGAAACGTCCGCCATGTTGATAAAAATGTCATCGGCCGGATTCACTTGTCTAGTCACGCTAAAAGTTCACGAACACCAACCTTGATGTATTCATCAGTTTTATCCGACGTGAAGGCGCCACTGTCGCGCAATAGGTCTACGAAGCAAACGACAATGCAGCCATCAACATTGAGGATAAGTTGTAAATCGATGAGAATGGCCCTTTATGGAGATCGATCGACTTACCGTGTCTTTCTTTGACGTCGTCACTTTTTCAACGGCGAGAGCAAGCTATGGCTGGGGAAGTGCTTGCTCCTTGACGAGCTCAACACGAAAATCTGGATTGTTGACGCTCTTGATCTTGTGCCCAATGCCGCTGACTAATGAAAAATGAGCCAGTCAGAAGGAGAAAGGTAATTTTCACTAACTTAGTCTGTTTGCCTTTCTGCAGCTGTCAACAGACTCGCGCGGCGTCATGCCGGTGTCACAAGCATTAGAGAACATGGCAGCGGCTTCATCGAGGGCACCACGAAACGGCTACCGATTGTCAATAGACCAGAAGCGAGTGACGAGATTAAGTCTCAGTTGCCGGCACGGGTAGCCACGATAGTGTTCATGGCGCCAGAGACGGCTGGACCGTGATCGGCAGTCAACGTTTCAACATCAGCACCATCTCAATGAACTTGGTAGCCCAGGTTGGTAGACCTAGATGTCATCGTCAATCATGAGCGTCTCGAGATACCAAAGTATACCGATGGCGTTTGAACCAGAGCAAGTTGACAACGCCACTGACATCAACGTCCTCCTTGAAGACATCAGAGATATGCATGCCAGCATAGAGTAGCTCTTGGCCACGTTCGTCGGAAATCGTGGAGATAAATGCGTAAGACCGAGTTCCTAAGAATTAATTAGCGTAGGAATCAATCTCTGGGTCGCGTCACGTACCTCTGCCCATTTGTAGTCCATGGGAATGGTAGGAGGCTCCTTCTCCTTCTTCGGCCCAATCGTTCCATTTCTGACAAGAGGTTGGTAGGTCGCTTTCAGTACTTGGGGCAACTCCTCGAACGTGTCGGGGACAATGAATCCAGCTTCCTTCATAGCGCGATTCTTGGCATCGGCGGTCTCCATGACACTGTTCGCCATACTGCCTGCGTGACCGAACTTCAATGCCACCGACTTCACCAAGTAGAATTTGCATCTTGCAGTCAGGGTCTTGCTCGTAGCGCAAGAGATGGTCGATGAAGGTGGCTCCAGGGTAACGGTCACCACCAATGGCGATACCCTCGTATGTACCATCGGTGACGAGTGACAAGATATTGTTGAGCTCGTTTGACATGCCTCCGGACTTCGATACGTAACCAACGGAACCAGGCCGGTAAAGCTTCGAGGAAATGATGTTGTCCATCATACTTTATAGCATATATGTCAGGAAACGTCTCATGCGTGGCCAAACTCGCGTACCCCCCAGAGTTTCCGATTCTGAAGCGGCCAGGCTTGATACCATGGACGGTTGCCGGACCGATGATAAGAACGCCCTTCGCCTGCGCCATCCGAAGAATCTCTCGCGCGTGTCGTTCAGGGACGCCCTCGGGGATCAATGCAATCGTTTTAGTCTGGGGGGGGGGGGTCATGCACTCTAGTGTACTGCTGCAGGCGCTACGGCTACTGGCAAAGTTGACTATAACATCGGCATCAGGGTGCTTGGTGGCGGCATCCTTCACGCTAGTGTAGACCGGAAGGAGGGTCTCTTTGGTACCCCAGTAGAACTTTTGAATGTGATGGCCGCCGAAGGGATAGATCATAGCAGCTACAGAGGGAGTCGAGCGACCACAGGAATAATCGAAGTCGAGCATTCCCTGGATAGCACGAGGTTGCAAACCATAGACGAAAGAGCGGGTGTTTCCATCGAATGGTCTGTATGACGGCCGAGAAGTGCCTGAGGAGGTCCGGAAGCGGATAATCTGATCCGATGCCTGGGTGCGCTCCCCACCAGGATGGATCGCACCGACGTTGGCATTCTCTGGAGGCTCCTCGACTCTGGCATCCCATATTGTGATAGCAAGACGCGTGTCTTCCTCTTGCGGTGGCGGTGCGGCTTTTGGTTTAGTGGGAATATACGGCGCTGCCCATGTGCTGTTGAGTGTTGCAGATGAAGTCGTCGTTGTCGTCGTTCTGGTAGCGGCGGCCATAGTAGAGGACGAAGTCGCGCTCTGCGCAGGTTTTGGCTTTGGAGGAATGGGAGCATTCAAATTTGCCGCGTTCATCCACACGTATCGTCCTCCCAATCGGCAGCTTGCGTAGCTACCGCATTCGACATTTTCTTTTGCACGTCTCCAGACATATTTCGAGCTGTTACGCCCGGTCTTTCTTTCCTCCGTTTCTTCTTCGCCCCGCCTTCGTCGTCTTCAGCTAACCCCGCTCCTAATGCTGCTCCAGCAGCGTTTGCTTGGGCAGCCAAAGCCGCAGCATGGGCAGCAGCCAACTCGGCTCGTTCTTTCCGTTCTCGTCTTATCCTCGTTTCTTCCTCTCTTTCAGCCCCTCGCCGCAAGCTGTTTTGCGACGTCTGAACGGACGACGATAGACCACATTGGTTGATTATCGGTGTATCAAGAGGCAGGGCGGTCGAATTGTGTAGAGGTGCGGTGTTGGGCTGTGGTGATCATGGAGGTGACGAGGCCCCGGAGACGCGCTCGCAAGGCGAGAGCGAGGTGGTTCATCGCGTCATCTGGGACGCGTGTTACTTTGTGGGAGGTCCCAATGGTGCGCATGGTTTGTCCTAGGAAGCGAACGTCGAAACAGGGGGTGTTTGGCTGTTTTTTGCTACGGTCGTCGTAGACTCTGAAAGACTGGTGGTCGTGAGTCCGTTGAAGGCTTTCTTCCTCTGCCTAGAAAAGAGAGCTGGAGAAATAAAAGAATGGTATTAACTATGGGGTTACTTACCCGCAGATTGCTTCCCATTGCATCATTGAGCGTCGCAACGTCTGACGTGTCGACGTTGTTGGCTGTTGAATTGCCTCCCGCTGTTGTTGAAGTAGATTGGCGTTGAGTGTTTTGCTGGGCAGTTACTGGAGGGGCATAAGGCTGGTAGTGGGCTGGATAAGCGGCTTGAGGGTAATGAGATGCATAACCTTGGTAATGTTGATAGGCAGTTCTGTGGAGGGTTGAGGCGAAAAGGACGATTTACGTTGCGTGCTGGGATTGCTGTTGCAATGCGTCAATGGGGATTTCTAGATGTATTGTTTTATTTAGTCGGTGTCTGATAAAAAGAAAGAGAACACATACGAGAGTTTGACCACTGAGTCGTTGTAGTTGCGACCGGTGGCGTCGCAGCGGGCGCGGGAGTTGTTGACTCTGACTCGCTTTTCATCTCGTCGCTGTCCAAGTCAACGTCAAGTTTTGATTACGTCATCATCCATCGCTCACATCCATCATCCATGGTAAGCCATTCTCTTATGTCAGTTCAGCCCTGATGTTCATGTTATACAGCCCGTTTACTCATATTATTTGCGAGGAAACTGTAAGTTTGGTGATAATTGTAGGAATGAGCATCCACGCGGGGCATTTGGAAGCCGCTGAGGGCACTTATTCCGTATGTTTGCCCAATATCTTAGGAGAATGACGCTAATGAATGACAGAATGCGCGATCCAACGTCCAACAAGCCTACGAGGTAGCCACGAAACAAAGTCCAGTCGCATCCATCGTTAATTCTGGAAACAATTCCATCTTTAATAAACCCGCCACCTCTGCTTTTGGTGCCCAGACAACATCCCCATTCGGCGCTCCGAAGTCGGCCTTTGGTCAGCCTGCGTTCGGTCAGACAGGTTTTGGGACTACGCCGTCTCCTTTCGGACAACAGGCCTCCGCTAGTACGATGACGGGCTCATTTGGCCAGCTAGTCCAGCCGCCATCAAACTTCGACACGTCCGCTTTTGGTCAGCCATCTCAACCTCAGTCGGGCCTTATCAAGCCTGCCTCTGATGCTTTCTCCGATTTCGCCACAGGACCAAGTGCCTTTGGCGCTACGGCTGGTAGTGGGTCTACCGGTGGAGGATTTGGAGCATTTGCGAAACAAACAACTCCGTTTGGTCTGGCTGCTGCTGGCCCAACGGCTGGCTCAGCATTCGGCCAGCCATCCTTTGGCGCAGCATCTGCGTTTGCTCCAGTCATGCAACAGCAACAGCCGCCGCCGCCGCCCCAAACGCAGTCAGCATTTGGCGGCTTTGGTCAACCAACGACATCTGCATTTGGTACAACAACACAATCTGCTTTCGGAGCGCCTTCAATGCAACCGCAACCATTCGGGAGCGCAAATATAGCATCTCCGCAATCCGCTTTTGGGGCTGTTCAATCCCCTCCACAACCACAGCCACATCCGACGGCTTTCTCAGCATTTGGTCAATCGTCGACGAATGCTACTACTACCACATCGGCATTTGGTCAGCCCCCACAACAGCAACCTAGTGGATTCTCCGGATTTGGACAGGGTTCCTCTCCGTTTGGTACATCGCGACCTCCGCCTTCTACTGCACTACCAGAACCGCCCAGTAACACACCCGAATTTGTAATTTTGGGCATGTTAAGTTCACCTTTGCATCCGTATTCTTAATCCTTGCCTCTGTATTCGCTCTCGTCTCCGCCATTCCTACGGCTTCGTCATATCAAATCTGAATAGCCGGATGGCTTCGTTGATATTATCTGATGATCCGCCTGTTCTTGACTGCAAAACGGGTGTGGTGAAGTTGTATCTTTGAGCTGTGCGCGCGGGCGGGTAAGTTTCGTGAACTGGAGACGAGGAAAGGAGAAACACGCACGCAATAAATCTTGATAATCCATCCGATAGACGATGCGCCTCCATTCGCCTTCTAAGCCTGCCATCCTGCGTTATGGACACTGATACCTCCGCGACAAGCTCTCAATGCTTCCCGTCATTCTCAACGATGCATATTTTGGTTGGACGAACCATTCGGGATGCTTTGGTCTTCTTCTTCGTCCGCTTGTTCTAGCAAAAGGCGAGGCGGCGTTGGATGCTAGACAGTCCGGAGTGGGCGGTGTCGGACGAGACGTTTTCCAGTAGAGTTGAAATCTGTATGCGTGCAGGGTCAGATCCCGGAATAAAATGTGGATTAAGACTCACGTCGTCGTCGTGATCCTCAGAGACGCCCGTATCCTCGCCGTCTTTGTCCACAACACCTCCAATATCTTGATCTCCCCCATGCCTCAACGACTTTTTCGTTTCCTGATGATCTGCCTGTTCTTGACTGCGATAGGGGTGGTGGTGAGTTGTGTCTATCATTTAGGTGCGGTACTTACGCTATGAACTGTGTATGCCCAAGGTAAGTTTCGTGAATTGGAGAAGAGGAATGAGACGACGCACGCAATAAATCCTGATAATCCATCCAACACACGACGCGCCTCTATTTGCATTTTATGCCAGCCCAATCCCATCCGTCCACTTACACCCGCGTTATCGACACTCGTCCATTCGCAACGAGTTCTCAACGCATTCCACCGTTCCTTGATTCCATCTGCACCGCACATCTGGCACAATCAAGGTGAGAAAGGAATCGACGAGTCTGTTTTGGGTTGAGACGGTCCGTTCGTGGTTCGTGAGGCCTTGGTCTTCTTCTTCGTCCGCTCGTTCTTCCGTTGGTGAAAAGGGTAAGGCCTCGGTGGGATCTTGGGTGTCGTAGGAGACGTGTTTGGGTGCGATCGAAAGCTTTAAGCACGTAAGGTCAGAGTTAGGAACAAAAATGTCGATTGAGACTCACGTCGTCCTCATCCTCGTTCCTCCATATCCGAACCCGGATCCACGGCTTCGGCCTTGGCCCACCCTCGTCGCTATAATCCTCATCTTCATCTACGACACCTCCGATATCTTGAGCGATGTTGATCAAATTCCCCCATTCCTCTTTCATATCAAACATTTCGCCGCGACAAGGAAGGGGTAATCCGGGACGATCCTAGTCCGGTATGCGATGTTGGGGCGAGGGTGCTTGGGTTCGTCGCAGGGCAACGCCTTCGTCGAGTGAATCACCTGAAAAGGCATCAGTGTTGGGGTGGAAAAGGTGGCGGTGAAGCAAAGGGTGGGTGTGTATACCGGGGGTGAGCATGTCAAGTAAATTTGCGTTGTTTTTTGAGCTTGAGGACGGAGCGGAGGGTTCTTTCCCTATTCTGTCGTGCAAGGCTCGGATTGACATGTGTAGGGTGTCAGAAATGTTTACCAGTGGAAGGGAATTGGCGCGGTTCGCATAAAAAGACTCGCTACGTGATACGGACAAAGTTGAAAGATATGCTTGGCTTTGCTTTCCGCACTCCATACTGGTGATTCGGGCCAGTCATTTGTCCTCTCTGCGCACGCCATGACCGAAAACTACGATGCAACCCTCTTGAATTACGACGAAGACTGCAGCGTAAATCACTCTGAGGGGACTCGGTGCGGTGACGCGTGACTCGCACTTGTCCTGCACATCAATCTCCGTATATTTCCTCTAGTTTCGCCCGCAGAACCATATCAACAGTAACGACCAAACGTCAGGCTGTCTCCAACCACGCCCAAAGTCAGGTTACGGCTGTCTTTCCACAATGTGACCAAGCTTGCGCTGTCAATCCCACTTGACAAATGCGTCACCTTTGCTGTTAACCCTCTAAAATGGCTTCGATTTCTAGGGTTTGTCATCTACGGACGAGAGGGCCACCTCTCCCTATCGAAAACTGGCCCAGATCTCGATGATTATACAGCAGTTATAGAAGCCCGTACATACTATTTCGTCTCAGAGGGTAAGGTGGAGTGACTGGCATACGATAATATCTCGCTAACTTGTTAGCTTTTTCAGGTGAACCCCACCTTGCCGATGTCGATGCAGCGGACGACAGAACATCAATTACTTCAAATTTAACCATCCGCCAAAGAGATTTCAGGACCAACGTAATTGAGCGAGATGGGACCTGCGTGATAACGAATGATATAGAGACATTCTGCACTGCGTGCCATATTCTCCCCCATGCGAAGGGAAGCAACGTGCGGCCTTACCAATGATCTTCTATGGCAACTTTCTGAACTAATCAAGTACATCTCGAACGTCGTCCATCACCGCGGTGTACCAGGTGCCGATGACATTAATAACATTAATGACACTCGGAATGGACTTCTGTTAGTCAACCAACTCCATCTCCCGTTTGGATCCGGTATGATGGCGTTCCTGAAGGTTCGCTGTTATTTCCTTCCAGGGCTATTCCGAAGCTTAAGTGTCTCAGACGCCCGACTTTGGTTTGACTGTCGATGATATTCCTTACAATCCACCCCACGCAGCCGGTCAAGAGGGCCCGGCCAGTCGCCTTACACTGCAACATTTCGTCGATTCAGCTCAGCTTGGCCGCGTGACCCCCGTTATCGCACCCCACAACTCTGATGCGCGGCTGCCACAAGACACCAGGGAATGGCCACCTGCTGTCATTGTTAATCTCTTCTACGCCGCGGCCGCTATGAAAGCATGGAGTTCAAATTCATTTATCAAATATGTCCGGGAACACTCAAGCGATGCTTATTATCCCGAAGGGGAAGATGAAGATGAAGATAGTGATGGTGTATCGGATAGTAGTGGATCAAGTCATGTTGATGTACAGATGGGCGATCAGACAACAGGTCAATCTGGATCCGGACGTTACGCTCGGCGTAGCAGGAACAGAACGTCAAATGCTCCCCCGGAAAAGAGGCGCATCGCTGATTTGATGGATGACGTGTACGCACTGTGGACGCGGTCTTCGAGGATGGGCAAGAAAAAGACAGAAGATGTTCATGCCTCGAGTCTTTCTAGCAACGAAGACATTAGGAAGTGGTTAGAATCAATGGAGGATCCCGAGACAAATGAGGGCCTGGGGTAGAAAACGAAGTGTTTCCATTTGACATCTATATTGTACATATAATTGAGTGTTTTGACGAGGAAGGTCCTGCCTAGGTCACTTGAGCCTTATGGGCGGTCTCGTATGTGCCGTGAAATTGGACAAGTTGCTGCAAAATCTGCAGAAAAGATCATGATCAGTGATGAAATCCTCGTGATCACGATGAATTGTCGTGATACTCATCATGAAAAGGCGTGGATGGACGTGAATCATCATGATTGATTCTTGTCGCCTCACAGAGGCCTTCGTGACGCATCACGATACATCATGACTCTCTCTCAGATCCCTGGTGTTGACTATTTCGATACCTATGCACCTGTAGTGAAGATGGCATCGATCCGGGCTTTACTGGCTCTATCAACTGCTTTAGATTTCGAGATCCATCAAATCGACATCAAGAACGCTTACCTCAATGGCAAATTCGAAGAGGAGGAGGTTATTTATATGACACAACCTCCCGCCGTCCATCTAACCGATGATTGCGACAAAGTTCTTCGTCTCCTACGCCCGATCTATGGATTAAAACAAGCCTTCAGCTCGTCACTGGTACCATCGCCTATGGGGAACCTTACGCGATCGACTGGATATGCATAATCGTCGTTCATGTTGATGATTTAACGATCATGACGTTGTCGAAAGAACTGATGGAGAAGGTTAAGGGGGAGTTGAAGAAGGAGTTCACGATCACGGACCTGGGAGAGATACATTGGCTCCTGGGATTCGCAGTGAAGAGAGACAGGGAAAAACGCACCTAGGCATGTGCACGGGTAGCCGTACCCGCGGTTACGGGTACGGGTCACAGCAGGTACGTGTGTACCCGCGGCAGCCCCGTCGTCAAATAGAGGGTTTGGAACTTTGCTATGTAACGTTTGTGTATGTCAGCTTTTACGATGTCGAAGGAAGACCAGTGGGACGCACTTAAGATTTTAATTATACCAGTAGTGGGCCCTTCGCACGTCGGTTGGATTTGTTGTGAGATACATGTCCAAGTCCGCGTAGGTTGGGCAGCAGGTCACCGTCTAGATTGAGGTTTGGTCGTGTGTAGCACAAGGCTGGGAGGGCACGTTGGAGAACGGTGGTGGCACTGGGTCTGACTTGAAAGTTGAGGAAAGTTTATGACTTGGCGCTTAATGCAAAGACGAGGGATGTAGAGGGAACGAAGTGGTCTCACCGAAAGGGAGACATGAGCGCAGAAGAGTTAAACGGGGAGTCTCAGAGAAAAGGACTTGTTGAGAGCGAGAAAGTTGTCGGAGGACGCCAGCGGCCAGCTGGGGACGGATTTGTATTCGAGCATCGAACCATCTCTACCCCGTCCCTGTTGAGCGCTGAGCCTTCACTGTTGTAGACGATGGTGATTGGCCCATTAGAGTATGGTGATCGCTGACGCAAGCCGCGTCGTTCTCGATTATGCACCCCCGCATCCCTTTCTTCAATGCGCCTGCATCTAATCCAACTGTGACCCGGACCCGGCAGCGGGTATCGTCGTCGGGTAAAAAGTTTACCGCCACTTGTTACATGCGGAAGCCCACTCTAGTAGATCGCCCGCCGAAACGGTCACCTGAGGGAAAATGTCCACTGATTCTTCACGAACTCAGCTCCAACTACTCCTGCCCATCGAACGCTTTGCGCGCTTCGGCCGTCTATTCGCTTGAATTCTGTAGAAGAAATGATGCCAGATACGGGCATGGCGAAATCGGAAGAAAATTTTCATAGTACCGGGATTGCTCTGGGACAGGACGAGGAAGCAGTTGCAGGGGAGGGAGGAACGTGCCCGTTGCATTGACTTGGAGGTTATCAACTTTTGTGATAATCATCAGAGTACGGGCCACGCAGCTCCTCGTCATTACGTCGGTCGATGATGGAGTCGTAAACTCGTGAGGCAAAGTGGGTTGGAAGTGGGGTATGGGCATGCTTTGAGTCCGGTTGGGAGGAGGTGTGGTATCAGGCCGCGACCGATATAATACGTTGGCATTCCTCATGTGATAAAACAATCTGGTTCAACGGACTGATCAGCCGAGTGCCCAACCCTGCGCGCTAATTGTCAGTCACAGAGTAGCCCCGACGACAGTAAAGTCCTCACCCGTGACACTATGAGACGCGACTCTTCGTCTCGCTCATATCATGATTCACAAGCCCGCCCAAGTCCAACGTATCGTTCAAATACACAGAGCCGTACGTATTGAACAGCGTAGATTTCGCCCTGATCATTCACGTTCACCTTTTTGAGTTTAAACATGTTAATTTTGGTAGATGGTGATGGGTTGAGGAACATACCGAGAGGTATTGACGGGGTAGTAGCCTAGGGCGCAGTAGTTTTCGGAGAAAAGTTGCTTGAGTCACGGTAGAGGGCAGCGTGCAGGCCCGGGACAAGATCGTGACGCCGAGTGTTCAACCCCTGCATGCCAGTCGTTAGTCACAGAGTAGCCCCAGCGACGGTAAAGAGTCGGTGCTATGAAACATGGCTCCCGTCTCGCTGCCTGAGTCCAACGCATCGTTCAAAATAAACAGAGCCATGCCACGTGTTGAACAGGGCAGACTACGTCCTGACCATTCACGTTCGCGTTTTCCTTTTTCGTTCTGGAGATACTAGTGGGAGATGGGCCGAGGAGCAGGGCGTGCATTACGAGATCGTGGTAGTAAACAACACCGTGACGCCTCAATTACCCACTGCCATCCATCTGGTTAAGCGCTGAAAATCGCATCGCGCAGTCCGACTCTATCAAGCCAAATTGAAGCGGTCACTGTAGATGAACGATTCCTGAGAGACGCCAGATGGAGTAGCGCCGTGCTCCAGACTGATGGAGATTTGAGTTGGAGCACACTTTGGGAGGTAGAACCGTTCCATAGTACTGAGGCGAGGCTGAAGTGAGTTGATCGTCCGGCCTAGACTGGGCGTAATACAGCCGTTGTTCGAGCAGGCGTTGTGCACGGCGAACTTGCCAGTGAGTAGAACGCAGTGTAAAGAGCGGCTGATAAGTTGATATTGATTGATGGTGGTCGACGTCATGCCAGAACCGAAACGCGTTCAACTCCCATCTCAGTACGTCCTGCATTCCTTATCAATGGGCGGGAATCCTTATTTTAAATTTTTTCTGACCCGGCATCTACGTACACATGCAACAGGCTGGAGAAATGCTAGTAATGGGTACTTCTCCGAGTTTCTGAATGTAAGCACCCGGTCCTCCCAAAGCAGGGGTGCTGTTAGGAGTCATCAGCTTCTCAAACGAGGAAGGACAATAAAATCGTCGGATTAAACTGGATCTTCGTCGCGAATCTCCAGTGATCGCGCGAAAATATCCAATATCATCGATGGGCTTCAATTAGGTGGGAGATGGCACCGACGTGGAGTTTATAAAGGTTGAGGTAGCATTTGGGTGGTGTATGAGCGCCGGGTGTGGATCAAGGATGTTAATGGCCTGGATGAAGAATCTGAGGCCTGCCGAAGAGCGTCAGTAAAGGTACATAGAGAAAGAGATGAACGCACTTTCGTAAGTGCTGGACCCATCTGTCCGTCTCCGTCGTTTTCCACCCTTGCCCCGTATAGCCTGAACAGCCCACATACCCTATCCTTTGCTTGGTAGGACGCCATGTAGTCGCCACATTCATCGAGAATAACGAGAGCCGAAATCGCGGCGCTAGCGAGGTGATTGCTCGCTTAGCGCATATTGCCAGGCCGTGGTACCTGATCTGGTGAAAGAGACCTCAGTAGACAAGTCACAACTTTTGCAGTGACCCACCAGTCTTCTACCCTCGTCTTTTTCATACGTTTGTTGGCTTGACCATAAGGTTATATAGGTTGCGATGGACTGGCGGAGACGGGCGTGTGTGTAGAAGCGGGTCAGGGAAAGGACGGAGCGGAGCACCATCGTAAGCGAGCGCCCGTCCGCATTGTTGCTCCGCTGGCCTGAGAGTTCGTAGTTTCGAGAAAGGGCTAGAATAAGTAGAAGGAAGATGGGGTGATCGGACGGGGCTAGTACCACGTTGCCGAATGGAGAAGTTATCCAAATACGTATGGCTGGGCCTGAGAGCAACCTAGTTCCTGGGGGTCTCGGTGCTACCTCGTGAACTTATAGTCCTGCGCGCTCCGAGTCGCAACCCTTTGACCAGACGCACCATTCGGTTTCGCTCGTACCCGTGCCACACAGTTACTACTACACTCGCATCGCTCTGCGCCGTGCGCGCTCTCAAGTCTTGACCAAACGCTAACCAGCTCCCACGGTTACCCGACGCACCGTTATCTCTTTGATCTCGACTCGCCAGACGTGACCATCTACACTTCACGTATAGTAGGTCAAGCCACATCATTGAAATCACCGTTGCTGCTTGCTGATATCTTAATCCAGAGTCCAGGCACATCATCCATCGAGTCCAGTACACAACTCTTCTTGATTCACATTTACGACCCAGCTATCACTGCTTTTTCCACTATCTCTGGTGAGCATTTCCTTTTCACCACCCTCAAGCAAACAATCTGATCTTGATCCTAGCACAACATCAGTCATGGCAGCTACAACTGGTGCACCTTCTTTGAGTAGGCTAATTTATGTGACTCAGCATTTTTTACTAATCCTTGACTGACATATCAGATGCAGATGAGACACATGTTCAAATACTCAAGGAACGCTATCTATGCCCACATTTTCACATTCTTGTCATTGGGAGGGCTAATGCAGGCAAGACAACCATCCTTGAGAAGGTTTGTGGTGTAGCAAAGGGGACAAAGTCCATTGTATATGACAAGGATGGTAAGTTGGTCTGAATTTTGTGCATCCTTTGACTGCTGAGTTTCTTGTAGGTAATCAGCTTGAACAGTCTATGATTCATTTGATGCCATCAGTTGAGGTAAGTCAGATGAAGATGGATGAATATACCCATTCATATGCAATGATAACAGAGGGGCCTGCATGATATTGAGCATCAAATTACATACCCTGGAAGTAACTTTATCTTCCATGACTCTCAGGGTTTTGAATCTGGTTCAACTGAGGAATTGGAGATTGCTTGGAAGTTCATTGAAAGGAAATCTGTAGAAACTGAGCTGAAGAATCAGCTGCATGCAATTTGGTATCTTGCTTTATCCCTTTACAATACTGTCTAACCTGGTTTCCTGTAGGTACTGTATACCCATGGATAGCCCTCGTCGAGGTCTTTACTGTCCCCCCCCTATTCCGATCGGAGTCCGATCGGAGTCCAAGGAGTCCTATAGGAGTCACATCGGAATTTATTACAAATAAGATTACATTAACATTACAAATTTTTTAACACTACATTTTTCAATCGGACTGGTATCGGATGAATAGGAAGCCTTCCGACGGACTCAAATAGGACATAGGACTCTAATAGGACTATTCCTATAGGACTCTGACAATTCTGCGCTTTTTAATGTAGTCTTTGTAGTCTCATTTGTAATACTACCATTTGCCAAGAGTACTGTGTGACCGTGGGAAAATTTGGAAAAAAAAATGTGAAAAATGCAGAAAAATCATGTAATCAGATTAGTGTGTAAATGAACATGCCAAACAATGCCAAACTCAAGTTATTTGCAAAATACTGTTTTAAACGCTTCATGTTAAAAAATTGAATGGCTGCCAAAAATCTTGAAAAATCTGGAAAAATCATGCGATCAGATTAGTGTGGAAATTAACATGCCAAACAATGCCAAACTCAAGATATTTGCAAAATACTGTTTTAAACACTTCATGTTGAAAAATTGAAAGGCTGCTAAAAATCTTGAAAAATCTGGAAAAATCATGTGATCAAGATGGTGCAAGAATCATGCTCTAGAACAGAGCCAAACCCAAGATATTTGTAATTTATTCTTCAGATATAATGGAGAGAAAATTGATAGGTTGCCAAAACATCTTGTGACTTTGTACAAGGGCCCCTGGTTATGTTGATAAGACAATTGAACCACTGGGGGTGTGGGGTCAGAGAAACTTCAAACATATTAGGTAAAACAATAGAATATCATAGTCTTAGGTTTGAGGCAATTCTGGAACAGAGCATGGACAACGGTAAAGTTATAGTACTAGTAAAGGTGAGACTGACTGATATTGGCCTAGGCACTGTACTTAACTTCAAATTACTAATAGTACCTGTGATTGGAGGTAGCTGATAATGATCCATAGTAGGGCACTCAGTGTGGCAGGTCACAGGTGCCAGATGTCACTGCCACTGTGATTGGAACTTGAAGTTGATACTAGCCTATTACATGTCACTGAGCCACCATTCTGTTACTAATAGTATTGACTCCCACATTATGCATGCCTGATTAGTTTTGGAAGTGACAGACCCACTTATGTATCTCTACTTACTCATCATCAAATTATCTATCATTGTCCACACTCTGTTCAATTTCTATCATCACTGTTCTCTTTGTATTTGAGTTAACCATTGCTGAGTTAACTTTGCCACCGTATGCTTCTAGTGTGGAAGCTTAGTACATCAGCTAACACAGCAAAAGTCTGATCACAGACTTGTCTGATGTTATCTGATGCTTAAGTGTCTCTCACTGCTCAGATGGTTAGATAGTCTGAAGACAAGTCAGACAACTTATGAAACACTGTCTGTCAGACAGTCAGATAATCTGTGTGTCAGCATCTGTCAGTGCCTATTAGATAGTCAGACAACCAGACAATTAGTGTGTTAGCATCTGTCAGTGCCTGTCAGATAGTCAGACAGTCAGACAATTATTAATATGCTTCTAACAACCACAGCTCACTGTGCCATACCATCCGACCAAATAACCAAGAACTCATCTCCACCTGCTTTCACCCCTTGACTTCAATACATACATAATCACAAATCCCTCATATTTACATACCTATGACAAATTGACAATCATAGGTGATTGGTGGTGAGTCATTGGTTGTTGCTGGCAACAAACATGTGGGATTGTGGATCATCACTTCAACTGGCACTCTGCACTGCACCTCCAGCAGCCACTGCCATGTGCATGTTGCCAATGTCCTTGACCTCAGCAGCTACTCACCACTCAAGTCACATTACTGAAACTGACTTTCACCACTGCCAGCCCTTTCTAACTGATCACACATACTACATTGACTCATCATCACCAGCCAGACACACCCAAATTGTGTTGGGTTCAACTATGGCTTTGCAGGTGGTCACATGGAGTGGTGATACATTCCTTTACATTTACCTAGAATTTGGCTCAGATTTGTGTCCTAATTCTTGCATGACCTTGTGTGCATTTTTCAAGATCACACTTGCATCTGAAAAGTATTTTGCAAATATGTCAAGTTTGCCATTGTTTGGTTTTATAATTCTTATATAACCTGGATCACATGGATTTTCCGCATTTTTTCAGTATTTTTTTGAATTTATTCTGCAAGTTAAAGATACCTAATATAAATAAACATAAATAAACAATACCAAACATGGTTCCCTATTTTTAAGGATTTTGGATTTCTTTTGCAAGTTAAGATGCCTAATATAAACAAACATAAACAAACAAAGCCAAACATGTTTCCTACCATTTTACCTTTTTTTACATTTTATCAGAAAGTGATCAGAGTCCTATAGGAGTCCTATAGGAGTCCTAGGAGTCTGTCGGAGTCTAATCGGACTGGGGGGGGAGTGTAAAGTACTGCCCTCGTCCCATTCTATCTGCAGAGCTTGAATTCTTCAATAAAGGGACAGGCAAAGGTAAGTCCTAATGAATTATACACCTTTTTATAACACTAGTACTATAAACATATCATAGATTTTTTCAAATCTTATTGTATCAATGGAAAGGTATCATATACCACTTACTAACCCTGCAATAGCTAAGAAATCGGCGGTCCAGTTTTCGAGTTATTGAGCCTTCAATATTCATCAAGTTGTGACCTGTAGTGACATATAGGTCACAACACCAGGAGCGCTTACCCTCTGCTCTCCACTGCTGTCACACCCCTCTGGACTGTTCAATTGGAATGTATGATATAAGGAAACATCCTTTTGCTCATCAGAAATAGATGAGGAGGTATAGAAATGGCAGCAGCAATGGTCAAATGCTAAGAGGCGGTGAATGTTAAATACTATACAGTGTACATTACAATGGCTAGACTATCCCAAACTTATCAAATATGTCATTGGGACATCCTCAATTAAGATTCCAATGGGTTTGAGGTGTAAGGAGTGACCAGAAAGGCAACGACATTTTGGTACGTTTGGGCTACGTTTTGGTACGTTTCAAGGTAACTTGCTTATCACAAGCAGCAGCACTCTCAGGAAACTTTGCTGGGCACTTAGGATTATATCCTTACCAACTGTAATTTATTTGAGGGGATGGGTGCAGCCAGGGAGGCCACTACGTTTTGCTACGTTTTACTAAGTTCTATATTTCACACGCTATAAGTTTCAAGATGAGTTGTATATCACAAGCACAACAAGGAGCGGTGCTCTCAGAAACCTTGGGTGGGCACTTAGGATCATGTACTTACACACTGTAATTTATTTGAGAGGAGGGGGGCAGCCAGGAAGGCCACTACGTTTTGCTACGTTTTGCTACGTTCTATATTTCACACGCTATAAGTTTCAAGATGAGTTGTATATCACAAGCACAACAAAGAGCGGTGCTCTCAGAAGACTTGGGTGGGCACTTAGGATCATATCCTTACAAACTGTAATTTATTTGAGAGGAGGGGAGCAGCCAGGAAGGCCGCGACGTTTCACTACGTTTTGCTACGTTCCATATTTCACACGATATAAGTTTCAAGATGAGTTGTATATCATAAGCACAACTGAGAGTGGTGCTCTCAGAAACCTTGGGTGGTCACTTTGGATCATATCATTACAATCTACATTTTATTTGAGGTGAGGGGGGCAGCCAGGAAGGCCACGACGTTTTGCTACATTTTGCTACGTTCTATATTTCACACGCTATAAGTTTCAAGATGAGTTGCATATCACAAGTACAACTGAGAGTGGTGCTCTCAGAAACCTTGGGTGGTCACTTTGGATCATATCATTACAATCTACATTTTATTTGAGGTGAGGGGGGCAGCCAGGAAGGCCACTACGTTTTGCTACGTTTTGCTACGTTCTATATTTCACACGCTATAAGTTTCAAGATGAGTTGCATATCACAAGTACAACTGAGAGTGGTGCTCTCAGAAACCTTGGGTGGTCACTTTGGATCATATCATTACAATCTACATTTTATTTGAGGTGAGGGGAGCAGCCAGGAAGGCCACTACGTTTTGCTACATTTTGCTACGTTCTATATTTCACACGCTATAAGTTTCAAGATGAGTTGTCTATCACAAGCACAACTGAGACCGGTGCTCTCAGAAATCTTGGGTGGTCACTTTGGATCATATCATTACAATCTACATTTTATTTGAGGTGAGGGGAGCAGCCAGGGAGGCCACTACGTTTTGCTACGTTTTGCTACGTTCTATATTTCACACGCTATAAGTTTCAAGATGAGTTGTATATCACAAGCACAACAAAGAGCGGTGCTCTCAGAAATCTTGGGTGGTCACTTTGGATCATATCATTACAATCTACAATTTATTTGAGGTGAGGGGAGCAGCCAGGAAGGCCACTACGTTTTGCTACGTTTTGCTACGTTCTATATTTCACACGCTATAAGTTTCAAGATGAGTTGTATATCACAAGCACAATTGAGAGCGGTGCTCTCAGAAATCTTGGGTGGTCACTTTGGATCATATCATTACAATCTACAATTTATTTGAGGTGAGGGGAGCAGCCAGGGAGGCCACTACGTTTTGCTACGTTTTGCTACGTTCTATATTTCACACGCTATAAGTTTCAAGATGAGTTGTATATCACAAGCACAACAAAGAGCGGTGCTCTCAGAAATCTTGGGTGGTCACTTTGGATCATATCATTACAATCTACAATTTATTTGAGGTGAGGGGAGCAGCCAGGAAGGCCACTACGTTTTGCTACGTTTTGCTACGTTCTATATTTCACACGCTATAAGTTTCAAGATGAGTTGTATATCACAAGCACAATTGAGAGCGGTGCTCTCAGAAATCTTGGGTGGTCACTTTGGATCATATCATTACAATCTACAATTTATTTGAGGTGAGGGGAGCAGCCAGGAAGGCCACTACGTTTTGCTACGTTTTGCTACGTTCTATATTTCACACGCTATAAGTTTCAAGATGAGTTGTATATCACAAGCACAACAAAGAGCGGTGCTCTCAGAAATCTTGGGTGGTCACTTTGGATCATATCATTACAATCTACAATTTATTTGAGGTGAGGGGAGCAGCCAGGAAGGTCACTACGTTTTGCTACGTTTTGCTACGTTCTATATTTCACACGCTATAAGTTTCAAGATGAGTTGTATATCACAAGCACAACAAAGAGCGGTGCTCTCAGAAACCTTGGATGGTCACTTGGGATGATATCATTACGATCTACAATTTATTTGAGGTGAGGGGGGCAGCCAAGGAGGCCACTACGTTTTGCTACGTTTTGCTACGTTTTACTAAGTTCTATATTTCACAAGCTATAAGTTTCAAGATGAGTTGTATATCACAAGCACAACAAAGAGCAGTGCTCTCAAAAACCTTGGGTGGTCACTTTGGATCATATCATTACAATCTACAATTTATTTGAGGTGAGGGGAGCAGCCAGGAAGGTCACTACGTTTTGCTACGTTTTGCTACGTTCTATATTTCACACGCTATAAGTTTCAAGATGAGTTGTATATCACAAGCACAACAAAGAGCGGTGCTCTCAGAAGACTTGGGTGGTCACTTTGGATCATATGATTACAATCTACATTTTATTTGAGGTGAGGGGGGCAGCCAAGGAGGCCACTACGTTTTGCTACGTTTTGCTACGTTTTGCTACGTTTTACTAAGTTCTATATTTCACATGCTATAAGTTTCAAGATGAGTTGTATATCACAAGCACAACAAAGAGCGGTGCTCTCAAACACCTTGGGTGGTCACTTGGGATCACATCATTACAATCTACATTTTATTTGAGATGAGGGGAGCAGCCAGGGAGGCCACTATGTTTTGCTACGTTTTGCTACGTTCTATATTTCACACGCTATAAGTTTCAAGATGAGTTGTATATCACAAGCACAACAAAGAGCGGTGCTCTCAGAAGACTTGGGTGGTCACTTTGTATCATATTATTACAATCTACAATTTATTTGAGGTGAGGGGGGCAGCCAAGGAGGCCACTACGTTTTGCTACGTTTTGCTACGTTTTGCTACGTTTTACTAAGTTCTATATTTCACACGCTATAAGTTTCAAGATGAGTTGTATATCACAAGCACAACAAAGAGCGGTGCTCTCAAAAACCTTGGGTGGTCACTTGGGATCACATCATTACAATCTACATTTTATTTGAGATGAGGGGAGCAGCCAGGGAGGCCACTACGTTTTGCTACGTTTTGCTACGTTCTATATTTCACACGCTATAAGTTTCAAGATGAGTTGTATATCACAAGCACAACAAAGAGCGGTGCTCTCAAAAACCTTGGGTGGTCACTTGGGATCACATCATTACAATCTACATTTTATTTGAGATGAGGGGAGCAGCCAGGGAGGCCACTACGTTTTGCTCCGTTTTGCTACGTTCTATATTTCACACGCTATAAGTTTCAAGATGAGTTGTATATCACAAGCACAACTGAGAGCGGTGCTCTCAGAAACTTTGGGTGGTCACTTTGGATCATATCATTACAATCTACATTTTATTTGAGATGAGGGGAGCAGCCAGGGAGGCAACTACGTTTTGCTACGTTTTACTACGTTTCATATATCACAAGCACAACTCAGAGCGGTGCTCTCAGATAGCTTGTGTGGGCACTTGGGATTATATCCTTACAATCTATGATTTATTTGAGGGGAGGGGAGCAGCCAGGAAGGCGTGCATTGAAGTCTGTTATAGTTTAGAGTCACATGATTATGTATAAATACTTAGAACATACATAGTCATGTGACTCTCAACGCTCGTCTCAAGATGAGTTGTATATCACAAGCACAATGCAGAGCGGCGCTCTCAGGAGACTTGGGTGGTCACTTGGGATTATATCCTTACAAACTGTAATTTATTTGAGGGCATGGGAGCAGCCAGGGATGCCGCGACATTTCACTACGTTTTGCTACATTTCATATTTCACACGCTATAAGTTTCAAGATGAGTTGGATATCACAAGCACAACAAAGAGCAGTGCTCTCAGAAACCTTGGATGGTCACTTGGGATGATATCATTACGATCTACAATTTATTTGAGGTGAAGGGGGCAGCCAAGGAGGCCACTACGTTTTGCTACGTTTTGCTACGTTTTGCTACGTTTTACTAAGTTCTATATTTCACACGCTATAAGTTTCAAGATGAGTTGTATATCATAAGCACAACTGAGAGTGGTGCTCTCAAAAACCTTGGGTGGTCACTTGGGATTATATCCTTACAATCTACATTTTATTTGAGGTGAGGGGAGCAGCCAAGGAGGCCGCGACGTTTCACTACGTTTTGCTACGTTTCATATTTCACACGCTATAAGTTTCAAGATGAGTTGTCTATCACAAGCACAATTGAGAGCGGTGCTCTCAGAAATCTTGGGTGGTCACTTTGGATCATATCATTACAATCTACAATTTATTTGAGGTGAGGGGAGCAGCCAGGAAGGCCACTACGTTTTGCTACGTTTTGCTACGTTTTACTAAGTTCTATATTTCACACGCTATAAGTTTCAAGATGAGTTGTATATTATAGGTGCTTTTCAGAGTTAGCATAGGGGGTATATGGTATACTGCGGGGGGGTTATTGTATTGATTTGGCCTCTAGCATGTCACAAAAGTAAGAAATAATGTGCGGAAGTTTGTTGTGTATAACATGTGAAACACATATGAAACATATGTTTAGCACAAAAGCAACCGCGGATGAGAACACCAGGAAGCGCGGATGAGTTGGTCTGTCATTTACATACAAAGTGTGCAGAATGTATCTGTTTTCATCTGCTTAAAACAGTGTTGCAATAGGCGGAAGATGTGTGTTGTGCATATGATAATGTATATATAGGCATGAAAATAGTCTGGCAATGATGACACTGCAATGGGCAGAGTAGTTTACATACTGAGTATGATGTGCCAATCATCCACCGATAAAGACATAGCGATTCACGGTAGATTATTTTGTGTCAAGCCAAACATAGTGTTGTGACCAACCAAAACCATGTGAAAATGGTCCGCCTATTACAACGCTGCCATCGGCGGACCATTTTCATTTATGTAAGTGATCCAATTATCCGCCAATCAAAACATTGTAATGTGTGGAAGATTATTTTCCTTAAATCCAAACATAGTGTTGTGACCAACCGAAACCATGTGAAAATGGTCCGCCTATTCCAACGGTGCCATCGGCGGACCATTTTTCATTTATATAAGTGATCCAATTATCTGCCAATCAAAACATTGTAATGTGCAGAAGATTATTTTCTTTAAAGCCAAACATAGCATTGTTACCAACTGAAACCATGTGAAAATGGTCCGCCTATTCCAACGCTGGCATCGGCGGACCATTTTCATCTATATAAGTGATACAATTATCTGCCAATCAAAACATTGTAATGTGCAGAAGATTATTTTGTGTCAAGCCAAACATAACATTGTGACCAACCAAAACCATGTGAAAATGGTCCGCTTATTCCAACGGTGCCATCGGCGGACTATTTTTCATCTATATATGTGATCCAATTATCCGCCAATCAAGACATTGTAATGTGCGGAAGATTATTTTCCTTAAAGCTGAACATAGCATTGTTACCAATCAAAATCATGTGAAAATGGTCCGCCTATTCCAACGCTGGCATCGGCGGACCATTTTTCATCTATATAAGTGATCCAATTATCCGCCAATCATGACATTGTAACATGCGGAAGATTATTTCCATTCAAGTCAAACATAGCATTGTGACTCATGGAAGTGAGTGGTATTGAGCTATATGGCTGTCACCAGACTCCTGTTTGCATGAAAGGAGGGGCCCAATAGGCTATAGAGTGGTCTGGGTGTAGAAGCAGGAGAGGTCAGGGAATGGCAGGGGTATACCCTTGATGATCCCTAAGTCCACTAGGACTCCGAGAGGTATTCAGATACTTTGTCAGTGGAGAGGGAAGAGAGGTTGTCATGGAAGCAAGTGGTATTGAGCTGTAAGGCTGTCAGCAGATTCTTGTTTGCATGACAAGTGAGGGGCTCAATAGGTGGATGTAGAAGGAGGAGATACTTTGTCAGTGGAGAGGGAAGAGAGGTTGTCATGGAAGTGGGTGGTATTGAGTTATATGGCTGTTAGCAGACTTGTGTTTGCATGACAGGAGGGGCTCAATCAAAGGCTATGATAGAGCAGTGGTCTGGGGTGGCAATCAACTCAGTTTTATAAAGCAGTGTTTATTTTAATGAAATAAAAATATTCTGAATTACCTAGCAATGAGCAATGACCTGCCAGAGGCAGCAGGCAAGAAGTGGAAAAAACATGAGAAGTGATACATGTTGAAGGGAGTGAAAGGCATCATGATTCATGACATGTGTCACAGCACCATTGTGTGCATAACCACATACAGCAATTAACTCCAATTTAAATAATAAAGGCCATCCCATCTTTCACCTTCACCTCTTTGATATATCTAATCTGCAAAGCCTCTATGCCTAATAAAGTCCAATATACAAGACTGAGATTATTATTAGGTTACCCTTCTAACAATACAAATATATAAAACTGAGCTACTATTCATATCTCTTTATTTTCACTTATATTCCTCTATAGGTTATCATTAGGCTTTACCACTAATAAAGTCCAATATACAAGACTAAAATTATTGTTATGTTACCCTTCTAAGAATACAGGAACACCAGCCAAAGCAGAGGCAAGCAGTGAGCAGATCTGTGTGGGGGAGCAGTAGTGTACAGGTACTAAACACCTGCACATCATGGTTCCCACACCAGCCAGAGGTGCTGGTGGGCAAGTTTGGCACAATAGGGCATACAGTAGATGGGTCACAGGCAGCCATAGAGCAGGTCTGCATGGTGACAGTGGGTGGGACTGGGTATGGAGGGGTGTGGAGGCACAGGCAGTCACTGAGGGGTTCCACGTGGTTATAATGGATGCCAGTGGGTGAGATTGGAGTAGAGGGGTCATAAGTGGGTGTAAATGGATTCCACATGGTTGTAAGAGGCGTCAGTGGGCAGGATTGGGTACAGAGGGGCGTAGGGCTGTACACCGTAACCGTACAGTACGGAATAGATGGTTCCATAGTACAGTTACTGTACCCGTGCCGTCCAAAGTACAGCTGTCAACGGCATCAGACAGCGTTGCACAGGTACCTCTGAACAAACATGACCACATGGCTCCCTATGACTCCACACGATCGCCGGTGGAACATTGAACAGTGACAACCACCTCCACAATGCCCCTCAAAATGCATCACACCACCATTTCAGTGATCAGTGAACGTTTGAACCCTGTGGTTGCAAATTTCTACTCCATTCT
The DNA here is from genome assembly GCA_015039365.1 of Amanita rubescens. Lineage (NCBI taxonomy): Eukaryota > Fungi > Basidiomycota > Agaricomycetes > Agaricales > Amanitaceae > Amanita > Amanita rubescens. The sequence goes on from WION01000167.1 coordinate 108,583, forward strand.
ACACCATCCTGGTTCTCACACCCATGCTAGTAGACTCCTTTTACACGCAGCCAATTCTTATCCACTGTCCTTTTATTCTCTATACCCTGCCGGCCCCTGGAGCTTCACACTGCCAACTGCCTTTTCCGTCTCTCATGAAGCAACTGCCAGCTTTCATTCAGCGCCAATGCACCACGTGAAGCTTCGTCTTCCCTGGCACACATCACCAATCTGTGGCCCCCAGACCACGCTGAATGTGTCCTGGGCCGTCCTACTTCTCCCAATGATGTCTCTTTGCCCCATGGACCCTCACACTGCATTGAGTGCATCTGGCATTGTTTCACTTCTCAGAATGACATTTCTTTACCCCATGGATCCCTTCACTGCACTCACTGCTGAGTGTGCCTGGCCTGTATTGCATCACATAATAGCTATACTGCCTGCATGTTGTTTGATAGTTATCAATAAATAAGGGTCTGTTCAGCTGCCCACCTCCAACCGTGGTTGAGGTTAGAGTTAGCTTATGTAATATTAATGTGGATTTTATACCTATATATGTATAATAAAGAACCATTTTTTCCTGGAAGTAAAGATATCAGTTAACAGCTTATATGCTTAATATATCAGCCCTAAAATAGCTAAGGAATTGGTGGTGTAGTTTTGGAGATATAAAGGAAATAATGTATATCTGCTTTCATGGAGACTTTCCTTATTTGGAGGCATGTGACAGTGATACATTGTGTCACACAGTACAATCTGCATAGCAATTATTTTTCTACATACTCTGATGAATTTATCATGTGCAAATTATGAAGCTGTGTAGTGCTTCATTTATGCTGCTCTGTGAACTTGTAGATATCATGACCCAGCTGAAGGTGTCTGTGCCAACTGTGTCCTTTAACAGGCAGACTGTCCTTGGGTTGGGTTTTATGGCTGAGGGTTTGGTTGATGGGTAGAGTCTGAAGAAAGCACAACTGTATAGTAACTAGGCTAGGAGGACAGGGTGGAGTTGAGGGCTGGGAGGACAGGGCTCTAAAACATGGGTCAGCATCTGTCATAACATTGGCAACTGAGAACATAGCATATTGACTTGTTTGGCATTTGGTCCAGTTTAACCAGCACATCCATGGGAAAGTATCTATCTATTTCTTTGCTTTTGTCCTGCATTTACTCTGGTCTGCCACTTGGTGTGGCCCTCTCACAGAAGGGTGTTTCTTCAGTGCCAACCTATGTATTTGCCTTCAATGTCTTGTTTTGCATCACCTTTCCATGCATCTAATTTGATGAAACTTTTGTTTTTGGCAATACTTATTTGTTTGTACCTGCTACTCTGCCAGCTATATAGCATGAATCAAAAGAATTTCAAACTATCTGTGCTGCTACTGCATGTCATGTACCCCTTTATGGACACAGGAAGCTAACTGCAATGTGCACTTTTTTGTAAGCTGGTGCTATTTGCAGTGTCTGTTTCGTTGAACCTGTCTAAGTCTTACACCTGGGTCCTGCTCTGATCTTCTACTTGTTGCCAACTTAGCATGATTGTCTCATGAATGGTTTTAACTCAACTCAAATTGGGTGACATTGTCCTGGTTGGCATTATCTTTATATGCACAAGTGAAGGTGACCATAACTTTTACTTATGGTTTCAGTTGCTCACTTGTCACACATTCACTGCACTGGTACCTACTACTAGCATGGCCATAATCTCACAAGAGGTGTTTACTTGAGTATCAAATTGTGAGCTTTGATCTTCTTTGGCATGGCCTTTCCATGTACATACAAATGAAATGGTGGCAATGATCAATGATTACTTCTCCGGTGCAATGTACATTTGCTTGCTGCTGTTTCCACCTGGTATACTCTACAACCTAACATAATGAACATTCCACTATTCAAGTCTGTGCTGTTACTGTACTACATGGCATGCACACCTTCATGAGCACAGAGAGCTACAAATGATGTTTGTGTCATTATTGCCTTGGCCAAGGAAATAATATGTGGCAATGCATGTGCAAATAGAAACACATAAAAGTCATTACTAGTAGCTCCCTGTGGAGGGGTGCATTTCATGCAGTAGATCATGCCAAACAGGATAAGAGCTTGCAATTTGACACTCAAGTATACCCTTTGAGAGATGGCAGCCATGACAGGTAAGCAGGGAGCTGCTAATGATCTTTGCATGTTTGGTTCTATTTACAAATGCACTGCCACATTATTTCCTTGGCCAAGGAAATAATGTGGCAGTGTTGATTTGTTTGCTTTTGTCTTCCACCTGCCTTACTCTGCTATTTTGCATGATTGCTTATGTATAAAGAGGCATATCCTGCTGTCCAAATCACCCCATGGTAATAGGTATAAACTCTTTATGGAAACAGGGAGCTAACTGCAATGTCTGCCCTTTTGTGTGCTTGGTCCTATTTGGAAATGCACTGCCACATTATTTCCTTGGCCAAGGAAATAATGTGGCAGTGCATTTGAAAATAGAAACAAATGCACAAAAGCAGGCATTGCAGCTGTAGCTTGCAGTGTTGAAATAGACACTTGGATTGGTGGAAGCTCTTGTAGACAATCATGCAAAGGTGTTGTCAAACAGGACAAACACAGAATAACGCTGCAGAGAACTCTCATGCAAACAAATGGATGGTGCATAATGTGGCAGTGAATACAGTACAAATAGAATCATACATACAATAAATGGGCATTGCAGTTGGCTTCCTGTTTCTATAAAGGGTTTATGTATGTCATGGGGAGATTTGAACAGCAGGATATGCTTCTTTATAAGCAATCATGCAAGGTGGCAGGTAGAAGACAAAAGCAAATAAATAAACACTGCCACATTATCTCCTTGGCCAAGGAAATAATGTGGCAGTGCATTTCCAAATAAGACCAAACACACAAAAGGGCAGACATTGCAGTTAGCTCCTTGTTTCCATAAAGGGTTTATGCCATGAGATTTGGACAGCATGATATGCTTCTTTATACATATGTAAGCCATCATGCAAGATGGCAGAGTAAGGCAGGTAGAATACAAAAACAAATAAATAAACACTGCCACATTATCTCCTTGGCCAAGGAAATAATGTGGCAGTGCATTTCCAAATAAGACCAAGCACACAACAGCAGACATTGCAATTCACTCCTTGTTTACATAAAGGGTTTATGCCATGGGGAGATTTGAACAGCAGGATATGTTTCTTTATACATAAGCAATCAATGCAAGGTAGCAGAGTAAGGCAGGTAGAAGACAAACAAATAAATAAACACTGCCACATTATCTCCTTGGCCAAGGAAATAATGTGGCAGTGCATTTCCAAATAAGACCAAACACACAAAAGGGCAGACATTGTAGTTAGCTCCCTGTTTCCATAAAGAGTTTATGCCAGACAGTTCCTTATACATAAGCAATCATGCAAGATGGCAGAGTGAGGCAGGTAAAAGACAAAAACAAATAAATAAACACTGCCACATTATCTCCTTGGCCAAGGAAATAATGTGGCAGTGCATTTCCAAATAGGACCAAGCACACAAAAGCAGATATTGCAATTCACTCCTTGTTTCCATAAAGGGTTTATGCCATGGGGAGATTTGAACAGCAGGATATGCTTCTTTATACATAAGCAATAGGGGGGCCCAAAGTTGCACATGGCATTGGCATATGCCGCTTTTGTCACATTTAGTCACAATTGTTCACACAATTAGAATATGTGCTGGTAGCTTGCTGCAACATTGTTTGGGTGCTGATCAGCTATTTAATTTGCATATGAGTTTCTGTCACGAGCCTTAGACAGGCTACACAACACAAGACTCAATCACTCGTAGATACTGCTGACAGTGTCAAGCAGCGAGGGCGAATACAAGAACCGTCTAGGTTCAGGGCAAAGCTAAGAAGGGAGGAGCTCCGAGCTGTCCAAGGAAAGACTAGCTTGTTGCTTAGGGTATGTACTACAATATACACTACTTATATACTACTTAGGGTGTAGGGTATGAGTCATTGGGTACAGGGTATGAATCATACTACGTCATAGGGTATAGGGTACATGAGTCAGTACATGCACGAAGCATGCGGCGTATCAAGGAGTAAAACAGGGGCTTGACATAGCCTCCGTTTCAAGGTTCGGATTCCAGACGAACTGGAAGGGATCCAAAAATTCGATGGTATGACAATTGGTACTCACGTTCTTCCTGATGCTCCTTCGTCTTTACCCGTTACCAGACCTGCGTCCAATGCCGACGGGAGGTTACTATCGAGTGCTAAGGTTAGGCCTTTCGACTTTCCACATAGGGGTCCGTCTCCAGGGTTCACCGAATACCCTATTGACATCTCGCGATTCCTCGTTTGAGGCGACACCCATGATCTTGCCTAGGCGCGTCCTCTCCCGATTCCTCGTTGTTTCTTTCTTTTTCTCTCCCTGTTCGTATTGGATCTTGTTGCTACAGGCATCAACCACTTTAAACTGGTGTGGGTCCTTGCGACGAATTCGCTTCTTCGCGTGCGCTCTTCCAGCGTTGCCAGTTACCTTCGAGTTTCCGTCGGTACTCTTCGTCGAAGGCCTTGTCATCCCACCCATAAAGGCGCGGATGTGGAACATAGAGGGGAAGGAGGTGCGGGGGTGTCGGCGTCGGTGGTCCAGAGGGGGTTGGAGACAATGACGATGGGGGGAGGAGAGGAAGGGGTTTGTTTTGTCGTAACGCTGAAGGGTTCTTTTTATAATATTCTTTTATTGCCTTCTTCGCGTTTTCCATGTGTTCCTCGGGTTCCCAGGTGTTCTCTTCTTCGGGTAATCCTTTCCATTTCACCAGGAAACGCTTCCCTTGCCTCGTTTTTCTCACTCCCTTCACAGCTTCTACTTCGTATTCTTCACGTCCGTCAATAATTTCCGGTGGTGGCCGGGGTTCGTTTTCCTGCTGCGCCGGGAATTGCGGTTCGTAAACTGGTTTGAGTTTCGATTCGTGGAAGACGTCGTGTATTCCCCATGTCGGTGGCAATTCCAGTTTGTACGCTGACTTCCCTACCTCGGAAATTACCTTGAACGGTCCGTGGAATTTTGCGTCGAGTTTCTTCGATGTCCTTGTCGTTTTGATTTTGGACGAATCTAGATATACTCGATCCCCTGGTTGATACCGTCGGGATGGTTTGACATGTTTGTCATGTTGTTTTTTCATCCTTTCGGCGGCTTGTTCCAAGTTCGCCTTCACTGTTTTCCATGTTTCTTTGAATTTTTCGATGTATTCTGCAGCCGAGTGGTTCGTCGTTTCTGTTTTCCCTTCTGTCCCTTTGAACGGGTTTCTTCCCGTTGTAATCATAAAAGGGGAAAATCCTGTCGCCGAATGTCGTCGATCGTTATGGCAGAATTGTGCTATAGGAAGCCAATCCGTCCAGTCGTCTTGTTTTTCGTTTACATACATTCGCAGGTATTCTTCCAGTTCTTGGTTTACCCGTTCCGTTTGTCCGTCCGTTTGTGGATGATACGCTGTTGAGGGATTTGCTTCTATCCCGAGTGTTTGATATAGTCCTTTCATAAATCCGGATACGAATTGTGTTCCCCGATCCGATATAACTTTTTTCGGTAATCCTTGTTCCTTGAATATATGTTCCCGATAAAGGTTTAGGGTTTAGGGTTTAGGGTTTAGGGTTTAGGGTTTAGGGTTTAGGGTTTAGGGTTTAGGGTTTAGGGTTTAGGGTTTAGGGTTTAGGGTTTAGGGTTTAGGGTTTAGGGTTTAGGGTTTAGGGTTTAGGGTTTAGGGTTTAGGGTTTAGGGTTTAGGGTTTAGGGTTTAGGGTTTAGGGTTTAGGGTTTAGGGTTTAGGTTTAGGGT